>CM076072.1:28137500-28270000 GCA_038088235.1 Zacco platypus
AGAGTGTTTAGACAGTTATGATGAATCAATCTCATTGTTGATGAATGGGTGATGCAGCTGTAGTGCTAAACTTTGTTTCCTGTTGTGCAAGTTGTGCCTGCTTCCTCTTAAAAATAAGCATAAATAGTATTTTTATTCTACTTATCTTAGGATTAATGACTCTTGAAATGTTTTTCTCTCTTATAAAAGTACTAAAAGCAAAAAAGAAGGCTTGCATAATGTGTGATCCTTAATTCAGGGTGTGAGACATCACTCAAACTTATTTAACAACTGATCCATAACTTGTTGAAGCTCTGGGAGTTTTATACTGTCAAGCTTCTTTTGGGACATGGCTCTTGAAGTGTCATAGAGATGTTTTTGTTTTATTAGTTGATGCTGGGTAACTGTTGGTGGAACGTGAAGGTTTCAAAAACTCGTGGTCTTCTTAGTCTAGTTGCTTCTAGGTCTGTGGCCAAAGTTTCTTCAAAGCCGTCTTCGGAGCACAAATTAAGATTTTTTTTTATGCAATGCAAGAGGTATTTTATCCCCTATAGAACGTCATTCAAGGTCCAGAAAGGTATTAAAGGGTTAGTTCACCAAAAATGACATTTTTGTCATGAATTACTCAACGCTCTAGTCGGTTCAAACCCGTAAAACCTTTTCAGAACAAATTAAGATATTTTTGATGAAATCTGAGAGCTTTTTTTTTTATCTCCCATTGAAAGCAACGAAATGACCACATTCAAGGTCCAGAGAAGTAGTAAAGACGCCATTAAAATAGTCAATATGACTATAGTGGTTCAACTTTAATGTTATAAAGCGACGAAAATACTTTTTGTGTGCGAAAATAAAACAAAAATATTGACTTTATCTAACAATTTGAACTGTTGACATAGTGAATGCGGTGCAGGCTTCTGTGTTTCCGTCCGAACGCCAATAATGAGTCGGCGACTACAGCTCAATATAGTTGTTTTGTTTTTGAAAAAGTATTTTCGTCACTTTTTCACATTAAGGTTGAACCGCTTTAGTCACATTGACTATTTTAATGATGTCTTTACTACTTTTCTGGTCTTTTTAATGTGGCGATTTCGTCGCTTTCTATGGGGATAAAAAAAACTACCAGATTTCATCAAAAATATCTTAATTCGTGTTCCAAAGATGAACGAAGGTCTTACGGATGTGGAACAACATGAAGCGTAATTAATGACAGAAATTTAATTTTTGGGTGAACTAACCCTTTAATGTATTTATTTACATTATCGTTCAAAAGTTTGGGGGCAGTAACATATTTTTTAAATAAGTAATTAATAATGAATAAAATAAGTAATTGATACTTTTATTCATCAAGGATGAATTTCATTGATCAAAACACTGTAAAGACATTTATGTTACGAAAAATTTTTATTTCAAAAACTTAAACTTTCTATTCATCAAATAATCCCAAATTTATCATGGTTTTCACAAATATATAGACTCTTTTCAACATAATAATAAGAAATGTTCTTTAGCTCCAAATCAGCGTATTAATGATTTTTGAAGGATCATGTGACACTGAAGACTGGAGAAACTGGAGTCATTCAAATATTAAAGTTAGATATTTTTAGTGCTTTGCTTTGTTCTGTTTTTTTATGTGCCTTCACTTATATTCACCTCTGCTCATGTTATTGTATGTTCACCTGCGTTTTGTCGATTTTAAGGTCTGATTTTTAGTTTTGTTTCCATTTGTCTTAGATTACTGAACTTTGTGGAGCCACACGTCTCGGTCATTTCGGCCGGAGTCAGTTCTACATCGCACTGAAGCTCATTGCACTGGCCCAGTCTGGAATGCCCCTGCGAGTGGAGAGCCTGAACAGCGGTGAGTAGAAACACACCTCCTTTTATAGCTATTTCTGTGTCTACCAAATCAGGATACTATTTTAATGTGAAGTTATCGCATCTGTGTCATTTTGCAAATGAATCCATTATGACAGTTGCGGCCCCATTACATAAGAATTGGAGGATAATCTTACCGCCTCTTTGATGATGAAAAGGGCTAAATGTGTATAGTGCAAAAACACAAGCTGTTTTTAATGCTGGTAATTAGGTTTAGCGCAAGTCCTGGAATAGTATGCTGTGCCTTTATTTTGAAAAATGCTTCCTTTCCTCTCTTGAATTTGTATATTTCAATGAGCTGTTTGTGCCTTTAAGCTAAATGCAAATGCTCCAGTTTGTTGTCTATCATGGCTGTGCTCTCTCTCTCTCTCTTTCTCTTTGTTGTAAAAGAATGAGAAATTGACAGTGTTAAAAATAAGCAGGAAATAAGACTCAACTCAGAGCCTTGAAGATACTGCAAGAACACGAAGTCACAGTCAACAGGAAATTGCTCGCAGTGCCCTGGAGTTTAGATATGCTTGGGATGAACTTGGTTTCTATTGATTTCTGTTCCGTTGACTTTTTAAAGTTAATGATGAAATCTTTCGACCTCAGTAGTCAGCAGTTTTGTTTCATTTTCTGATTAAGTTAAGCAAATAATGATCAGTTTAATAGTGCTTATTTTAGTACTGCTGACAGTAGTTGAATGTTAAATATGGCTCTAATGTAGAGTTGTGTTTGCAGTCAGGGATCTACCCCTCCCTCGCTTTGTGATGGGCAAGAACGAGCAGGAAACGAGGCACGCGGTCATGTTCGCAGACGCAGAGAATCAGGGGCACTACCTCCCCAGACCTCCGGGCCGAGTGCAAGCCAAAAAAGTGTCAGCGCACGAGATGATTCAGCCCTGTGTGCCCACTGTTGATCCTCAGGTACTACAGCATATCGCCCACATACTATCGTTGAATACGTGTCAAAATATGAAAGAAAAACAATCAGTTTCTTAGTCCTTTCAGGCTAAATGTAGTCCGCTAGATCTGTCATTGTCTTAACATGTTGTTAATATTACAACAGCCGTACACCATATCTCCTCCTCCGTCTAATCAATATTACAACAATAATCAAATCAATCTAATCTAATCTAATCAAAAACAACAATATTGACAACAAATGGTTTAATTCATTACTGTTCATTTACTTGAAAACTGAAACGATGTCTATTAAGTCAGAAATGGGACTACTTCAGGCTATATAAGGCCAGACGGCATTATTTTAAAGTATTTTTCTAAATATCTATATTAGCATTTAACTGTTAAATAAACAGGTGTGTTAAATAGAGCACAAAAAATATAAAAGATAGCACAAAATAATGGTTTTACTCATTATTAATAAATTCAAAGTTTGGCCTGGGTAAAATCTATATCTATCAAATGTTAAACAAAAATATTTTCTGTAATTATCTAAACTATCTTGCACAATTTATTATTTTTAGCATTAAAGATGGCAAAAATAATTAAAAATAAAATTTTAAAATTTATTTATTTTGTCATCTTTGAAGGTAAAAAAAAATGAGTTGTAGGTTTAAACCCCACAAAGGGGCGATCAATGAGCTGTGCCAGGCGATTAACTCCAGGTTGCTTCATGGAGTTTATATTAAGTGTACTGTAAGTCCTGTCTTGGCTCTGTTAAACGACTACTTGTTAGCTCCACCATGTATCTGCTGTTCTGAGGCCATCTGTTTGGCTGAAAGAATTACTAAGTAATTAATTTAGTTTATCTCTGTTTCCAGCCGGACACCACATCTCCTGTAGTGTCGCCGCACCAGTCCCCTCCCACTTCGCCCCATGCCTGGAGGAAGCACAAACGCCAGGCCAGCGGTGGAAACGTGGACAGACAGCCCTCAGTTCCAGGAGTAGTTTGGCCACCTTTTAGAGAAGCACAGCCAGGTATTCTGTTTAATAATGGCATCATTTCTTATTTATGTAACGCAATAGCCTTCTTTTCTAACATTAAAAAACCATATTATATTATATTATAGATTTATTTAGATTATTTAATGTGGTAATTATTTATTAATAAAAATGATAATAAATTGTTACTGTACCTGAGCAAGTCCTAGGAAAATTTAACTTAGGGTGCGTTCACACTTCATGTCATGTTTGGTTCGATTAAAACGAACCCTGGTGCGATTGCTCAGTTAGTGCGATTCGTTTGAACATATGTGAACGCTGCCATCTGAACCCTGGTGCCGACCGAGACCGCTAAAAAGATGGGTCTCGGTCCGCTTCCAAACGAACTCTGGTGCGGTTCGATTGATATATGAACGCAACACGTACCAAAGACATGTAAACGAACCAAAAACAGGACGTGATGTCACAAGATGCGACGCTACAAGTCAGCTGATTTGACGACGCGGGAAGATCGGTGTCTCCAAAATGAGTCGAGGGCAAACGTGGAGCAACGAGGAGGTGAAGCGCCTCATCAATATTTGTTTCTGCACACAACGGAGGAAATCCTGGAGCTGTTTTGGACATTTTATGAGCTCTTCGTGAGTTCTCAGCTGGTAAAAATAAAGCATATGTACACGCATAAAATGATGGCGTTTAATCCAGAACACGGCATTGTTTTGAATGTTCAGTAAGCGAGATCCGTCAAGAAATATACGTCATAAAAGCCGACCAATCAGGTTGTGACCGTATCCCGATGCCTTTGGTTCAGTAACTTTAGGTTCGCTGTTAAAAATGCCAGTGTGAACGCTAAGCGGACCAGGACTATATGTTTTGTTTTTGTTTTTTGGTCCGGACCAAACGAACCGAACTACAAGTGTGAACACACCCTTAAACTTTACTTAGTTATACTGGCGGATGTTTGAAATTAAATGTCACATGATGTACTAGATTCTTACTAAATGTTGATGTATAATTTACTTGATTCCATCTTATATTTTTAACTATTCTTTGTCTTTCTTTCCTCTTTCTCTGTCTTGTCTAAGGACCAGTAACTGCCGACGGGATGTGGTCCGCCCATTCACCCCCTCCTGTCCAAGAAAGTTGGGTCAGCTTTACAGACACACCCCCCTCCAGCACACTTCCAATGCATCCCCCCTCAGCTCAGGTAATAGAGTGCAGGCCTCCGTGTATACATTTGTTATGTATACAATGAAGCCTGTCACCACTAGCCTGCTGTAACCAAGGCTTCTGCGACAGAACAGATGTTTAATTTTGTGTGCACGGCAGCACAAAAGTAGACTATATTAAATATTTGCCAAAGCCCAAATGGATGCATGTCCAGCGAATTACCAGGAAGGAAATTACGAAGAATTTAAAAAGGAGGTAGCTGAGCAGTTGTTTAAGCCGTTTAAACTGTTTTAAAACGTCTTACCAACACCAAACTTTTTTGATCAGTAGTGCACATATATAAGTATATCACAAAATCTAATTTTTATTTTTCCCTCTTCTTCTACTCCAGCCGGAGAGCACAACAGTACGGACTGTGACGTCTATAATGACCACAAATGAAATCCAAAGACAGACCAGCGGTTACGATGACCCCTGGAAAATCACAGATGAGCAAAGACAGTATTACATAAACCAGTTTAAGACCATTCAGGCTGATCTCACTGGTTTAATCCCTGGTCAGTGAGACCTCATTTTGAACCGTAACTGCAGATCTGCTGTTTTCTGTTTTGAACTTACCAAAAAATGCATCCATCCTCTGTTGTTCAGGCTCTGCCGCGAAGGAATTCTTTACGAAGTCGAAACTGCCCATTCTAGAACTGTCTCACATTTGGTGAGTAGTTTTACATTGTCTTTCTTTGTTCGTTTTGGAGGACCTTGGTGTAGATTGTCTTAAACCAATGTGTCTCCAAGGACATTAGCCTACTCCATAAACGCATATGTTAATAATCTTGGCCATTTTGCATTCGATTAGTTAATGTCCTGTCTTTGAAAAAGGAAGTTATCTCTGCCATCTTGTGCTTTGTGCCTTAAAATATTCATCTTCTCTCTATTGACTGGCCTGCTTTACCTTGCAGGGAGCTATCAGATTTTGATAAAGATGGTGCACTGACCCTGGATGAGTTTTGTGCCGCATTTCATCTCGTGGTCGCTAGGAAAAATGGTTATGACCTTCCTGAAAAGCTCCCTGAGAGCCTAATGCCAAAGCTTATTGACTTGGATGACTCAGCAGGTAAGCAGAAAAGCCTCACGCCAACCACAGCTTCAAATTGGGCAATATGCAGCCCAGTTATTTCATAACATTTCACAGTAACATTTCACACTTAACACTCAACAATATTACTGATCTGCCTGCATTGACACCATTGTATGTGAACTGAACTGAGCTGGACGATGACATCACTGTTTTCTCCAGATGTGAGTGAAATTAAAATAATAGCTAATGATTTTTACAATTGAGACGAATCAATACTGAACTGGCTTAAGCTGGACAATGACACTGTTTTCTTCTAGAGCTGCTGCTATACAGCCAAAATTATTTTTCCCGCTTTCACTGTAAAGCTGCTTTAAAAACAATCTGTATTGTAAAAAGCGCCATATAATTAAAAGTAACTTGATTTGAGAGATCTGCATTCAGGGTGCTGTGTAAACCCTCTTCTGAATATGATATGTTGCAAGTGCCGTTTCCAAATGGTATGTGAAGAAATTCTTCTGTGGCGTAGTTACAAGTTTTAGTGGCAAAGTAGCTGGTGCTCTATTCAGACACCACTGTTCAAATGGTTGGGGTCTGTATTTTTTTATTTAAGCATGTTAAATTAATTAAAAGTGACAGTAAATTTAAAATAAATGCTGTCCTTTTGAATTTATTCATCAAAAAAATCACTGTTTCGACAAAAGCATTGATAATAAGAAATGTTACTTGAACATTAAATCAACATATTAGATTTTTTCAGGAATCGGCATGATTTCTGAAGGATCATGTGACACCATGGTCATTGAAAAGCTTTGCCGTCACATGAATGCATTACATTTTAAAATATGTTGAAATAAAAACAGTTAATTTTATAATATTTCACAATATTATTGTTGTTTTCTTTAAATAAATAAATGCTGCTTTAGTGGGCATAAGAAACTTGAACACTTTCAAAAACGTTTCACAAACCTTTTAATTGTTTGTTCAGTTATTGTGTGGGTTGTCATACTCTCTTTTCTTTTACATAGACACAGTTTAAAGTGTTTTTAAATTAAAGTCTAACTTTTCCTCTAGTTAGTAGTTCTAAAAGTCAAGTCACCTTTACTTATAAAGAGCTTTTTACAATGCATAGAGTAATAATTGGCAAATAATTTTTTGCTGCACAGCAGTTTATTCTATATATTTGTATTGAAAGTGATAAATATCTTACTATCTAAGCATTTGCCCTAACTAGCCTATTTTCTAGGCTACAATGAAGTGTAATTGCTTCAAAATTTGCATATTAAACATAAAATATGCGATTTTGTCACTTCCCGGCATTTTACTTTCATTGAGGACAGAGAACAAACATGCTCCTAATTCCAACAATCACAGCTTCACAGCAAGTGAGTCTGTATCTTGGCAACAGTTTTGTGTATTAATATGGAACATAGAATATGCCCTTGGGATCCTGAAAGTCCTTGTGAAGTTTTCTGACGCTCATGGCTGCAAATTATTATTCTGCTCATTCTAAAATTATGCTGAATGGCTTTTGGGTGTCTGCACAAAGTCTTTATTGTCTGTCTGTATGTTTCAGGGGTTCCCGAAACTTCTACTGAGGTTGGCTTCTCTGCTTCCCCTGTGGAGGTCACTCCAAATAAGTCTCCTTCCATGCCTTCCCTGAACCAGAACTGGCCTGAGCTCAACCAGAGCAATGAGGTTTGGACTGTGGAGTACTTAATGTACCCTTAATCTGTCACTGATATGTGTATTTCTATCTTCCTTTGTCTTTATGGGAAAATAAAACTAATACTCTTCTGGTTGGAAGAAAGAGGTGCCATTGAAGCACACTTTCATCTCATCACATGTAACACTTTCATGAGAATTGTTGTGACAGTTAATGCTTCACTGTGATGTTGTGAATGTGTCGGCCTTGTAGTCAAAACTGCTGATCTGAAGTCACATTTTTAAAATAAATCTTTTTAGTCTTAGATTAACCTCCTGGAATACTCTGTAATGTGACATTTCCAAGTAAAACAAAATATTCAGTGGGAAACAATGCTGGAATATGATCGGATCGTGGCCAATTTAAATCAATACAATGGGCTATAATTTTTTTGTTTGCCATTATTTTTTAAAGTTTATGTCAGCATAAAGATGTTTTGAAAGTGGAGAAGGTGATGAAAATGAACCCAATTCTATGAAAGCCCCTTTCTGCCACATAAATTTAGAAAAAATCATACTTTGGCAAATAATTGACATTTTGAAATACTGCGTCATAAATTTGAGATAAGAAGTCATAATTATGGTTCACCAAAGCATGATTTTTCTTATTTGGCAGATTTGGGCTTCCATACATTTCCCTATAGAATAACTTAAACATTGATTGCGCAATAGAACTGGGGACGTTTAAGAAAATAGTAAATGGGATCCATTTTGAATTTGTTGTTTTTCAGTTCTTTTTGAAGGTGAAGTGTGTAATTTTATTGGTATATTACATACTTTCTCCTATATCATCTTAAAGGGTTAGTTCACCCAAAAATGAAAATTCTGTCATCATTTACTCACCCTCATGTCGTTCCACACCCATAAGACTTTCATTCATCTTCGGAACACAAATGAAGGTCTTTTTGATGAAATCTGAGAGCTTCCTGTTCCTCCACAGACAGCCACGTGACGACCACTTTGACAGTTCATCATAAACTTCAGACCGTAAAACTAATCCATATGAATTCAAATTTTCTGAGGAGACTCGATCGCTTTATGTGACGTACAGATTTAACCCTTGTGCATTGTTCAAATTCACTACCCTTTCTTTATGTTCGTGGCTGAAAACAGCCACGATTTTAACTGCTTTAAAAATGTATCAGATAAATATTTTTTTCTAATTTTTTTGCTTAAATCTATTAATCAACCTCAGTCCTGATCAAAACTACAAAATTGGATTTTAACTCTTTAAAACGTTAAAATCTGATGCTGCACAAAAACTAACAACGCATCAAAGCCAATGTTGTTTCTAATCTTTGACACGTTTTTTCCCAAATCAGTGACATCATTTATGAATTTGGCAATTAAAGAGTTAAAGTCCTGATTTTTTTTTTTTTAATTTAGTAGTTTTGATCAGGACTGAGGTTGATTAATAGATTTAAGCAAAAAAATTTGAAAAAAATATTTATCTGATACATTTTTAAAGCAGTTAAAAGTAGTGGCTGTTTTCAGCCTCGAACATAATGAAAGGGTAGTGAATTTGCCCACAGAGTACTGTTGAGTTTTTGAAAATTTTCAAAGCATTTTCCCAAAATATGTGTCAAAATAAGATTTGTCACCAAAAATCATTCCATTTGCTGAAACACGGAGAAAGTTATGGCCAAATTAAGACTCAAAAATTCCCCATAGTGGATGAAAACATCCCCAACAGCACATAACGGTTAATTTAGGCTTTTATTCAAATATAAACATTGATCAGCGAACATGCTGCGGGAATGAACCTCATTGGATCTCACATATCAAGCAAACATGCTTGAGCTTCTGTTTACCACAACTGATTTTTGATGAATGTGAATAAAAGCCTAAATTCAATCTGTTCATCATATAAAGCGATCGAGTCTCTTAATAAAATTTAGACTAAATTCATATGGATTAGTTTTACGATCTCTTTATGAACTTTTTGAAGCATCAATGTGTAGCTGTCTATGGAGGGACAGAAAGCTCTCAGATTTCATCAAAAAGTTCTTAATTTGTGTTCTGAATATGAACTAAAGTCCTACAGGTTTGGAATGACGATGAGTAATTAATGACAGAATTTTCATTTTCGGGTGATCTATCCCTTTAATAAGTAGTAGTAGTAGTAGGTAAGTAAATGTAAGACATTTAAAGATTGATTTCTTAAAGAAAGTGTAATACTGGTGTGGAAATTACACACTTCACCTTTAAACAGGTCAGTAATGTTTTGATCTACACCATCTAATTATTTGGGGTTCTCTTTTGATGACGGCAACCTTTTTCTACCAAACTGATCATTGTAATAGGGAAATAAAATGTGACATTCTCCCTCCCAGCCTGTAAGGCCATTAGGAAAACAATAGTTCCTCTGTTGACACCAGAGAGTATGCTAAAGGACAATGCAAGACAAATCGCTGGTTTCTCCTAACAGTCAGAGGGCGGAGAGGGCACACTGTTGTTGTATTATGGTCTCTGTTTGCTTGTGTGAGGAGTGGAGTGGCTCCACCTTGCTGACATGTTTCTGCTCTGTCTCTCCAGCAGTGGGAGACTTTTAGCGAACGCTCCTCAAGCTCACAAACTCTGACCCAATTTGATTCTAACATTGCACCAGCTGACCCTGTAAGTCAATCACTCAGTGCTCTTTCATGATTAATGATATTCATTAACCCAGTACTCTGTAAATTCTCTCTGAGAGCGCATGTCCTCAGGATAAATTCACAGCCACAGTGCCATCATCAAATGATTTGTTTTTGTTTTTTATTTTGCTTGCTGAGCTTACAGATAATTCTTTCATGCTCTTTCTTTCATACTGTATCATGTAATCCAAGTGATGACTCTGGCTGTCTGTCCTGTGAGGGTGTTCTTGAAGTTTTTTGATGTGTTACAATGATTGTTAGTTACTCAATGCCAGGTTCTTAACTGTTCCTTGTTCTTGTTTACAACTAAGATGATAAATCTTCATTAAGTTCAGTGGAACACAATTGTAGTTTTACGACAGCAGCAGATGTGCTTGTTTCTTTTTAGGATACAGCAATAGTTCACCCTGTGCCCATTCGTATGACACCCAGCAAGATCCACATGCAGGAGATGGAGCTGAAGAGAACTGGAAGTGGTGCGTCCATTTATGGGCTTTTACAATGCAAATTTAATTTATGACTGAGTTTAAGTTTTGTTCTCGATTTTAATCAAATTCTCATTTGTGTATTCTCAATTGCTCATACTTGGCTGGATTTGTTTATGCATTTAGAATAAATAATTTAGATTTACAATTAATTTACCGGCATTGACAAAAAGAACAAAAGCCATATTTTACATCAGGAACAAGAAAACAACCGCCTAGCAACCACACAGTAACACTTAAAACATCAGAACCCCTCAGCAACCACCGTGGCAGACGTCCACAGCACCATATAATCATGACTTTTACACAGGCAAACAGCAATATTTTTAACGAAAATGTAAAATCTAGTTTAACAGAACTTGCAATTTGCTGTCTAGAAATTTCTTAATTGAGTCTTTTTTTTCCCCACAATAATCTATAAATAAAGCAGCACAAAAAAGCTAATTTTTGAAACTGCGATGCTAACTTTATCACTTTTGATCAATTCAATATATCTTTGCTTATTTAAATGATTAATTTCTTTAAAAAAAAATCTGTCTTACCCCAAACTTTTGAACTGTAACGTAGTTAATTTGGTTATTAAATGCGATTATTTACTCTTGTTTTTACAGATCACACTCATCCAACTAGTCCGTTAATGGCGAAACCACCAGAACTTTCTGACGAGACTAAGCTAACTGCAACTATTAAGTTTCCTGGTACCACAGTTGGTAAGTCTGGACTATTGAAGCATTTATTTGGCTGACTGGAAATTTTCTCCTGTAATTTATACGAAGCCTTTACCATTCCTTTTTACAGGAGATGGCTATAGCAGCTCAGATTCATTTACATCTGATCAAGAGCCCATTTCCAGTGCTGTGAACAGACAAAGGTACTTGCACCAAATTCAGACATGTTCATCTTTGAGTTGTCGTGGTTTAAAGAAAAACTCAGATTAACATGGATTAGATTTGGAAATGATTTAGTGCTTTAGTCATGTTTGCTTAGAACATTGTGTGGCATTGCCAGACAAAAAGTACTAACAGCTCATACTATTACAGGTCTCACTCTGGTACCTCTCCGGAAGGACTGAAGGTTGTGGCTCCACCCCCACCTCCGCCCCGCCCCCACGCCTCTCACTCACGGTCCTCGTCTCTAGACATGAATAGAAACTTTGCTGCCGTCCCTGCAGGTATGCATGCACAAAAACAGTTATCCAGTAACTTGTAGTTTCCTGTTTTTGGGGGGTACCGTTAGTAAAAGCTGAAGTTGTAATTTGTAATTACTTCTCCAGCAGGTTCGCAGCAGCCAGGTGTAGTGGCCT
Organism: Zacco platypus; assembly: GCA_038088235.1. Lineage (NCBI taxonomy): Eukaryota > Metazoa > Chordata > Actinopteri > Cypriniformes > Xenocyprididae > Zacco > Zacco platypus. The sequence goes on from CM076072.1 coordinate 28,149,602, forward strand.
TTCCCCCCGCAGTGCCTCCCAGACCACTGCCCACACAGGTACAGCCCAGCGGTTAGCAATGTTGCATAAACTGCTTTCAGACAATTGGATATCTAGTATGCTTTCTGTAAAAAAAAAAGTAACGCAGTATCTAATTCTCAAACCCCCAGACATCAGTGCCACATGGACACCGTGTTGTAGAGGGAGATGGTCTTCCAGCACTTACTAGCACGTCACCCCAGCAGATGCCAGAACAGCCCAACTTTGCTGACTTTAGCCAGTTCCAGGCTTTTGCTGTGGACCAGCCAGCAGATGATGGAGAGAAACCATCTGATAGTGGACAGGTAAAAATGGAACCATATATTTTGTTAACGACTGGTTATGAAGAAAACCTTTTTTTTCTGTGTAAAAATGAATTTGTTTGCAAAAAAAAAAAACCTGTGCATATATTAAACGAGTAAATGTTACATATAAAGAAATGTACACTACTGTTCAAAAGTTTGAAGTCAGTAAGTATCTTGTGTTCACTGAGGCTGCAAGTACACTTAAAACAGAAATATTATGAAATATTAATACAATTTAAAATAACTTTTCTGTTTTAAAATGTAATTTATTCTTGTGATGGCAAAGCTTAATTTTCAGCATCATTACTCCAGTTTTCAGTGTCACATCATCCTTCTAATATGCTGATTTGGTGAAACATTTCTTCTTAAAAACGGGTGTTTTTTCTTTTCTTTTTGTGTAAAATATAGATATTTTTTTCAAAATAGGAAGTTCAGAAGAACAGCATTTCTTTTCTGTCGCTTCTGATCTATTTAATGCATCTGAATAAGAGTATTGGATGCAAATGGGAGAACATTTCCAGAAACTTTCAGAACATTTTTTGAAAGTTTCTGGCAATTTACCGGAAATTTTCCACCCCTTTTGCATGCCTTATACTAATATCTTACTGACTTCAAACTTTTAACCCATAGTTTATATATTATGGATCTGTATAAATACAGGCGGAAAGATGTGCGGAAGCTGCCGGGACGATGAGAACAGCAAAGAACGATGTTCAGGCAGAAGAACGAAATTCGACCACTGTCAACTCTGTAAGCCAGTCTCTACCAACTAGTTTTTATATTGCTATTACTTCAACATTATAATACCTCAATGCATGTTATCCATAGGCCAAAGTATCCACTCCATTGGCCCCACCTCCTAAACCCGTCCGTCGAAGACTGAAATCAGAAGATGAGCTCAGACCGGATGTGGAGGACCTTCCGCAAAAGTCTAACGTCATAGCCACTGTTCTAGCAACGCAGCCCTCAATTCCACGGTAAGTCAATCCACCAGGATAGAAAACTGAATATTTTATTTTTATTTTAGTTATTAATTGTGGCAATACTTTGTATTTTATTTATATATATATATATATATATTTCTGGATGCAATGTTTGTTTCTATCCTAATGTGTGTGTCTCTGCATGTTCTGTTTAAAAACAGGTCTATCGGTAAGGATAAAAAGGCCATCCAGGCTTCCATTAGAAGAAACAAAGAAACAAATACAGTTTTAGCCAGACTCAACAGTGAATTACAGCAACAGTTGAAGGTATTGTGGGACGTCTGTTGAATGTGACCATCAGTTTCATAAGACAAGCTGTTCAAAATGTGACTTTGTCTTTCCCGAATTTTGTCTTCATAGGACCTGCTAGAAGAAAGAATATCGCTTGAAGTGCAACTGGAACAGCTTAGACCTTTTTCGCATTTGTAACCGGAGTGTGTGCGCGCTTCAGATTGAATGTGTGTATGAAAGAGTGATTACGCCCTCCCCACCCCTTTTTTTTTTTTTTAAGTGGTCTGTTGGATCCTCTGGCAGGATGTCCATTTCACCCATCTCTACTCCTCTGCTGACTGTGTGAGAAGAGACAAAATCGCTGCTTCCTCCAGACCGTTCAGTCTCACACAGCCATTCAGAGGAATGGGGTCCAGGATTATTATCCGTTATGGCACTTTGATGAAACAGAAAGTCTGAGTGGTTGTGTATGTAATACCCCAGACATTGCAGGTTGTGTTTAGCGTGTGAGGCAAGAGCCTGACGTCATGGCCGGCAAGAGGCTGTAATTCTGGTTAACATGAAGGAGCCTCTTCCCCTCCTGTTCTCCAGAGTCTCAAGGCAGCTTGTCATGTTCTTCCATGTTAGGGCACCCGTGTGTGCTCAGACAATCACGTGAGGCCATGCACTGGTCCTAAATAGGGGAGAACTGATTTTTGGGAGATCATATTGCAGAAGTATGCTTCAGTAAACTGATTCTGACAGGCACTTGTTAAAGGGACAGTTCATCCTAAAATGTATTCACCCTCATGTCGTTACAAACCTGTATGACTTTTTAATTTTTTTTTTTGAAGAATGTCCTGGCTGATCTTTTTCCAAATGATGAAAGTAAATGAGGACTGGGACTGACAAGCTCCACAAATACTAAAGAAATGACAAAAGATTTGGTCCAAACAACTTTTGTGCTATATTTCAAATGTTTTGTAGTTTATGCGAATGCTTTTTGCAAGTAACGAACTCAAGTTAACTGGAGTGAGATCAGTCAAATTTGTGAACAATTCATTCATTTTTTTTTTTAATCTGAATCAACTGAATCATTAAAAAGATTTGAACAAAATCAAGTGAATCACTTGTTCACAAAACAGCTTTTCTTGTGACAAAACGTCAAAAAGAACTACAAATAACGTTTCCTCAAACAAAATCTCTCCTGTGGCTTCAGTCATTTTGAAATCTAGTGCACAAGTGAAATAAGCTGCTACTTTAATTCTGCTTTTGTTTGTTAGCCCTCATTTACTTTTATTATATTTAAAAGAGTTCAGAAATTCACTTTTTTTTGACACACGGATGAAGGAAACCCGTACGGATTTGGAGCAAATGACAGAATTACTTTTGGATGAACTCACCCTTTAATATTTCTTCCTTGCCATACCAGTGGACGGCACATTGTGTGTGTTTGTTTCATGTGCATGAGAGAGAGTTTGAGGAAAACGGTTGCAAATGAATGATGGCATCAAAGTCTGCTTTATTTCCTTCTCTTAACACACTCTGTTGTGGTAAAACAAAATGACCCGTTCAACCTTGTACAGTCTCTCACCCCGGGATAGCAGATGTTCCTCTCTCAGTCTCAAATGTTGGCTGTACCTCATGCGGTACATCATCTGCATCGTAAACTCTGTGACATCATTAGTACGTAATTGTGAGACCTGAAACAATGACTGCACTTTCTCCCCTTCGGCTTTCATTTGTCTTTTCTCGTCACTGTTTTTGCATGTCGTTCACGATCTCATTTTGTATAAAACGGCTCTTTAACGATGAACCACTTGATTTGTATCTGTAACGTCTGAACTAGTGTGACGTTTGTGTTGTTACATAGATTTGCGCCATGTCTCTCATTCATTCATTCATTCGTTTGTTTTGACCGATGTCTGTCTTTTCTTTTACTCATCCTTAAAGCCTTACGTCCTGGTGTGCAGGTTTTCACAGTAATGTATCCCCCCATGTTAAATCAAGGTGAGCCTTTTCTCCCTGCTGTTCAGGCTGATTTACTGTATCAGGGGTATGTTGTATATTGTATGATACACACCTTTTGATCTCATATGTAAATTTGCATTAATTGCTGACTAACAGCAAATATTCTATTTAATTGCTTATATAATGGCTGTGGGATCATAAATGTTTAACTGCATGGATGTGTCTCTGCAGAATGAACTAGCAGCTGTGTGATTTTTACACAAAATAAAAATGGCACAATATTTTAATAATTTCCTTTTTTGTCAAGAGCTCCAAGTGTTTTCCAGTAGTAGTCCAGTATTTCACTGGTTGCATTGCGCCACATCTGTTTTCTTGTCACAAGACAGACCGATAAGCTGTGCTTTAGTGGTTGCATTACAGGTCTTAATAAGCGAGTCATCAAATCATTCTTTGAAAATCACTGATTCTTTCAGTTAGAAAACTACTGACTGTCTTCATGAGTGGGTCATTAAATTGTTCGCTCAATCGATTCGTTTAAAACCACTGGTTCATTTGAGAATGAAACAAATGATTATGAGTCATTGAATCATTTACTTCATTCATTGATTCGATCAAAAACTTTAGACAGCAACGTGTCTAAAATGTAAGTAACTCGTCACTAAATTAATGTCACTCGCAGTCATGTTGGTCTTGCTTAATTATACAAAAAAAAAATATATACAAATTACATGGATCAAGTCTTTTGATTTGATTGAGCAAGAGTGCCCATACAATGGTCAGAAACTACATTTATATCCATCTTAAGCCTAAATGTTTTGGCGATAAAAATGTATACAATACATGGAAGTTTTCATCCAGAGGAGGGTGAAGTTGAATGCTGATAAGTTATGCTGTAATGGAAAATTTAGAGCAGAAGTTTAAATGCAGAACTGCAGAAATTTATTGAAGTGCAATTAATCATAAGGCAATGAATTGCTCAAGTCCTCTCAGAAGAAATGTGTTTTCAGCCTTGTTTCTGTTGGGTTTTGCTGTTTGGATGGATGTCGAAAGTTCCAGCACTGGTGGAAAGTGAATGAAGATTACATTAGGTGACCTTTTCCCCTTATTAACATATATATGGAAACTGCTGCGTGTAATTTTATTTCTATGCTTTCATTTTAAACCCTTTTAGCTCATTGAGAGATGAAGAAAATCTGTGATTTGTGTTTTATTGATGTTTGACAATGTACAGTTGATTACATTTCCATAAGCACTTATTCTATACAATCTCTGTAGGGTCTCTGAAAGTTAAATAGTATGAGACGGTAATGCTAGACAAAAGAAATCCAGCTACATGAGTACAACGTTTGTCAATATTCATTTAGTTCTAATTCATAAGGATCTTCCCACGTGAATATCTTCGTCACTCGAAGTACCCGCCCTCCAAAACGTTTAGTTTGTGACCCTGGAGAAGAAAGCATGAATGTTTTTTGATAAATATGTAAGGTTTAGAATGAACCGAAATGGAAAAGACTGGTGTAAAGACTCACACTGTGTTCTGTTTGTAACGGTCCAAGGCCTCCTGTGCCACCACCTCGGAGAATTTTGGGTCGCTCCAGGGAATGTCTCCTGGCACGGTGTAGCTCATATCTGGCCCGTCGAACAGTCTGACTGACACTTTAGTGTCAGCTGGATTCTCTGCGTTATCTGAGCCTTTTGACATCACCTGCACATAAAACGTTGGCGACTGAGTGATCTGCGTAGTGAAAGGGGTTACAGTTGTTCTGAATCTCATAATTAGGACCTACTGCCTGTATTTTAAAGAAGCCATCCTCATTTTTGGTGTGGTTCGCTAGAGAGGACACCCAACCGAACTGCTTGTTGAACAGGTCTAGCACACTAGAGGTGTTGAACATCCTCTCTTCGAAGTGCTTTAGCAGGTTGTTGTACTCCTGGGTGAATCTCTCAGCCCTGGCGAGAGCCTTCTCCAGCTCCTCCTTCAGGGGGCCTTCCAGGGGCCTCTTTCCAGAACAGTCTGAGGAACAGAACAAGGCTCTAATTGTTAGATAATAGGGATTTCTCTTGTTAAAATCCCAAACTGGGACCTTTTTTGTGACATTTAAATATTGCACTTACCAATATGCTGGATCTCTTTACATTTCTCACACTCTTCCTTTAGTTTAATGCAGCCGGCCGAGTTGCGCCGAATTTCCCTGCAGGTCATCTTATCGTTTCCAAACGGTTTAGTTATAATAACATCCTCGTTTACACTCCCATCTGTGAATAAAGGTTTACAAATTAACAATCTGTGGGGTATAAGCTGTCTGTAAGTAAACAAATAATATTATAAGCACTATTTTATGCCATCTTAGTATATTATAGGGTGTATTATGTCAATGATTCAAAAAATATTTGGAAGAATGTTGGTTTCTAAATTGTTTCATTTCCCTTTGACTTGCATTCTATGAGCAAAAACCAATGGAAGTCAATGGGAACCAAATCTGTTTGGTTATAACATTCTTCAAATCACCTTCTTTTGTGGTCCGCAGAAAAATCGAAAGTCGTAAGCTGCATCTGAATTCATATACTGTATAGTAGGTAGTTTGAAATTTACTTTGCGACCGTTAAAGAAGTATGTTTTAATGTCCGTGGTATGAATGACTGAAATTTGAATCTGCCATGTTGTCATTGTCATGTGATCTACAGCATCATTTATGTTGCTTTACTGCCATTCACAACTCCTCTCCCGTGGCCTCATGGGAAAGCGAATGTACACTTCAGAATCTCGACGGAAGCGGTAGGTCATGCGGGGACTTTCTCGCGTGATGTTTTTCGAATGCTATGTAAACAACCCCTTTAAGTGTGACTTTTAACGTTGTGCCCACCTTCAGAGGGGAAATCCATATCACTTCCCATGTAGGGCCCGAATGACTCGAACATGTTTCTCGCCATCTCCATCATGGGGCGGAACATGCTGTGGAAGCTGTGGAGCTCTGGGTCATGAATAGGGGACCTGTAGATACGAGCAGCCCGGCTGGCCGTTGTATCCTGTCTTCCAAACATGCTGGGCATTCGGAACGGACTGGGGAGGAAGCCGGGCTGGTGGAAGGCATGCATGTGGTCAAACACCTTCATGCTGTCCATGAAGATGTTGTCTACTCCATCGGCAACCTCTGTGTACCGGTCCTCCAGGTCCTGGAAGTGTCTGGTCTGCTGCTTGTCCTCATCCACCAGGGTGTCAATGTTCTGTCCCTTTATCCAAATGGAGATGGGAGAGGTCCTGTTCAAAACCTCCTCCAGCTAAAGGCAGACAAAGAGAGGGATGGTTGCTAGCAGCAAAATGAGGTCAGGAGTATTGCAGGGATGTTTGTGCAGATGTATTACCTGTCGTCCCACCAGACCGGCTCCACTGCTGCAGGTGCGTGAGTAATACTTGACGCAGGTTTTTCTCAAGCAGGGCTTGCACTCCTCCCACAGAGCCTGCACTGTTTCATTACACACGCTCTGTTCCTCGCTTAGCTTCTCCTCCATCTCCTTAGCCATCTTCAGAGCAGTCTTTTCGATGGAATAGCAAGAAAAAAAGTGAATAAAATGTATGCATTATAAAGAGTGACTATAACTGCAGGGGCTCCAGAAGATATTTGGACACCTAAGTTACACTTGAAAATGTATGAATGTAGTTTTATATATATTTATTAGTTATATATATATATATATATATATACAAATAAACAAACAAACAAATAAATATATATATATATATGTGTATGTATGTATAAATGATTAATAAATATATGTATATAAATAATTTATTTATATATATATATATATATATATATATATATATATATGTGTGTGTGTGTATACATATGTGTATATATATATATATATATATATATAAATAAATAATAATAAATAAAAAAATATATATATATAAGTATGTGTGTATTTAATATACATATATTTTCTCAGCATCTATTAATCTAGGTTCATATTAATTTAGAAATATATATTGTTCATTAATTAATAATTACCTAACGTTAATTTTATACAACTTGAAATCTTAAAATAGTATACTATATTTGAATTATGTAATTAACGTACATAATTTTATTAGCATTTATTGATAAATTATATAAATATACTATTCATTGTTAATTTATTATAAATTACCAAATGTTAAATATACAACTTGAAATATTAATGTATTACTATATGTAGATTATGTAACTTTTTATTTTTTATTGATCTAGGTTATTTGGTAATTAATGAATATACTCATTGTATATTCATTGTTAATTCATAATAAATTAATATTCAAAGTCACAATTAATAATATACATATACTAATCTACATTATATGCAGATTATGTAAATAACCTACATAATTTTTTTTCAACATTTATTTTGTATATTTTGTGTGTGTGTGTGTATATATATATATATATATATATATATATATATATATATATTTACACACAATATACAAAATAAATATATATATATATATATATATATATATACACACAATATACAAAATAAATATATATATATATTTATTTTGTGTATGTATATATAAAAATAGAATAAATGATCTAATGTTAGTTTATACAACTTGGAATGTTAACATCGTATTGGTGAATGTAATTTACACTTAACCAAAATTAATAAACGCTGTATAGTTTTGTTCAGTGTTTCACATTAGCCACTGTAAACTATGTAAATTATTTTAGATTTTGTCATCGTTTGTGCTTGTTCAGTTCAGAACATTGATTATTTTATAAATGAGTTTAGTTTGGCTGTCTCACCTCTTTCTGTTGCTTGGTTTTCTCCAGTTCAGACAGGAACCTTTTGTGATCCTCTCCTGATCGCTCCATCACAGTCTTCATCTCCTTCACCCCAGTGATGGCATTTTCAATCTGCTTGTCCAGGTATTTTTCACCAAGCTGTGAAATCTCTGCCAAAAGCAGTTGTGCAATTAGGTTATGAGCAATTATGGTTATATTACTGTCCAGTGGTTGTTCACAACATGTCTGTGCAGTTTTTTCCCCACACACACACACACACACACTTACGATTGAGCTCCTCTTTAGTCGGGGGCAGCAGACACTCAGTGGAGAGGTAGAGTAGAGAAAGCCCCAGCAGAGACCATGAGACCTTCATCTTTGGCGGCTGTGTGTGTCCTGATTTCAGAAGCCAGAGGTCAGAAAATAGTGCGACACTCAATAGTGAACTTTTTTTTATTTTTTTTATATATATTAAAAAAGTGACTCAGCAAGTTTGCAATTGCAAAACTCACACTTTAAATAATGCATTTTGTGAGAGACATTCTCCTACAGACTGTGAGCGATAAATCCATTGTATCAGTGCATCTATTTATAGGTCTGAAACAAATCGTGTCAGTGACCTTGTCTTTCTGTGACCTTGTTGTTTCTGAGCAGAGGGCCAAACAGATTTATTGTGCCGCTTTGCACCATCTTAGTCCTTTTTTAAACTATTTTATATTCCGAATTGGCTATATAACATCAACTCTCCCTTAAGATACTAGTTCAGCTGCAACATGTTAAAGGAATAGTTCAACCAAAAATAAAATCGTCATTCCAAGCTGCCTTTACAGTTAAAGTAAATGGGATATAATGTTAATATAATGTTAATTTGTACCCCACTGTCTTTCATTGTTCGAAATATCGGTTACACTTTATTTTAAGGTGTCTTTGTTACACTGTAATTACACTTAAGTACTGAGTAATATTAAGTAACTACATGTTCTTACTATAGATTTAGGTTTAGGGTTAGTTGCATGTAATTATGCATAATTCCTAGTTATTACTATAGTAACTACATATATGTAAGAATGACACTGTAAAATAAAGTGTTACCAAAATATCTTCTTTTGTGTCCTGCAGAAGAAAGAATATTTGTGTAAATGACGATTCGTGTTTGGGTGAACGATCTCTTTAACCAGTATCAAACCAAAAAGGATTTGAATAACACAATCAGCGAAAGTGTAGCAATCTGCGACCCTTTGAACGTTTATATGTTCCCTTCAGTGAGATTTGAAAGCAAATCCCCTTCACTAAAGCTTTCAAAACGGCTGTTCTAACACAACTTAATCCCACTTTTGTGAGTTTGCAGACGTGTGTGATTCCAAGTAAGCTGCACTTTTAATCATATTGGTCATTTCTAAACAGCAAGACAAGCCATCGGTCCTCAACAGCTGCTGCTGAATTCGCAATTCACACCAGAGTCCGAGTAAACATCATAAAAGCTTTGACTCAGTCAGGGGCACAATTTTCCTCGTTTTCCTCTGGTTACGTGTACATAGAAACCCCAACTCAGCCAAGTTAAACCCAGCAGCCTAGTTACATAAGAAACATGCACAGATGTTAACAGGAACAGCTTGTGAATGGAAATAAATCTTGAGTGCTTCTGTAATGTTAAGGTGCGGTTTTTTTAACAGCCTCGATGTTGTTCGTTGCGAACATTTTATCTTCCTGTTCCCTTTGTTTGAATTAAATCTTGTCCTTTGTGATATTTGTTTTGGAATGAGGTTCTATCTCTGGCATGTGGTGTTTATCAGAAACAAAGTGTATCACACAGATGGCTTGTTCTGAGTGAGGAGATTTGCTTTGTTTAATGTTATCTTGCTAGGGCACAGTATGCATTCTGAATGCACTTGACCTTAGCTTAGTTGCCTCATCAGCTTGGGGCTGCGAGACAAATTCCTCTCTGCAAAAATCGATACGCATTCGCCCAGGGAAGGCACACATTCGATTCAGCCAGACTTTTTGGCTGATATTAACAACATGAGGGTGGATTGTAATTCATAAACGGCATAAATTATATGTTATACTATCTCATGCCACGTAAAACTGCACAGACAAAAGTGGGTTATTGCTCAGTTGTAATTAATGCAATTTTCTAGTACATCAAACACCATCTGAATATAAACACTGACTTAAGATATTATATAATAATATCAATAAAACATAAATAAACAAGATGGGCAACATCCTTTTAATGTGCTCTCTGTACTCACCCTGCTTTTTCTTCCTTGCAGATGGACTGTGCTTCCTCTGATTTGTTTATATACCGGGAGGCTGGGTGATGTTGACGACGTGATTCACGGGATGCGAATGGCTGTGGGTTTGGACTGTTCCAGAAACTTAATCTCAACAGCAGAGGCTCTCTCTGACCAGAAGTGGGCAATATTGCATCGTCCTCCTCATCTCATTGTGCTTGTAGGGGCAGAAACTGAACATGGGGTTTTCGGGAAAAATGCCTTCTAGAATTTACCGACAAAGACAGCATGTGGATAATTAGATAGCTTAACGTGACCCGCGTGACATCTGCTCTAGCGGTGCAGAGAATAATCCGCTGAATCATGTGGAAGCAGAACATCAGTTCTGAAGCAAAGAGTGCAACTTTTTGCAGGTTGTACAAGCCAGACTAGTCCTGTTACTGTCATGCGTTTGACCCGAAATAGTGGCTTTGTTTATGTGCCATTTATTTTGCTAGTTGTGTAACATTACTCACTGTAATATTAAAGCAAAAAAAAAAATCGTCAGACTTATTATGCTCACAGTCAGACATAAACATGTTATTTTGTAAGAGATAATTATGTTTGCTTTGACCTAAACATGTCATTACTTATTGCATGCTACACAGTAAATCACTCCTGCAGTGGATGGAAACTGGTTCAGTTCACTAATCACGTCATAGCTTGTCAGGTAGCTTTCGTCGCCTTGATTTAGCTTTTTGTGACAACCTAAATGTCAGGAAAGCGCAGCTCATAATGTTCTGAAATTATGGCGACTCAAACCTTTTTTTTTTTTTGCTGCTGTGTGATATTGCGCTCTGTAGGAGCATGTTTAAACCCATACTTTCCCCCACAGGACATCTGCACAAACAACCAACACCGCCAGGCAAACATTCCTTCTTTATGATGTCATGCATCTGTAAAATGTTGTCAGGTCATCTTACTCATTAAATGCATCTCTCTCTATCTCTATCTCTCTATCTCTATCTCTATCTCTATACTATGGAAGTCAATGGGGCCCATTGGTTGAAAAAGAAAATTCATACAGGTTTGGAAGAACTTGAGGGTGAGTAAATGATGACAGAATTTAATTTTAATTCTCACCTTGCACAAATCATTTGGCTTGTTGAGGAGAGGTGTGTTATTACTTTTCTAAACGGTTAAAGTTAAGATTTCACTTGGCAGACACCAACACTAAAGGAGGGAACTAAGCCATATCTGGAGACCAGAATTAGTGTGCTGTTTTGACCTGGGACATAGTAAGTTCAAAGCAATGCCCTGCTGGCAACCAACCTCAACACATCATGGCAGAGAGTTTTGCACTGGTTAAGTTTTTCAAATTGATGACAAAGTATTGTGGGAAAAATAAACCTTACATGTCATGAGTCTTGGACGTGCATAAATACCTCGTGGTTTTAATTATATGGATTTTCTCAGTGGTATCAGAACAGGCATATTTCATTTACATCCAGCAAATACGACCTGATCACCCTCTTTGACCCCCTGTCCTCTCAAATGGAGATTTCTGCTCATAAACAGTACCAGTGAGTGGTCCTCCTCTGTCAATATCACTCACAGCACGCTGTGGAGTATTAAACGTTCCACCCTATTTCTTGGCATTTTAAGAAATCATACTGGGGTTTCATATCTACTGGCACGTTGCCCTTGCTAGAACATTTTGTTTCTCCTGCCATTGTGAAAGAAATTTCCTTTTTTTATTTTTTTTACTCAGTTTTTAAATGTCCTTTAAAGATACTTTATGACACTTTTTTTGTTGATGTTGTTGTTGAAAATTAGCAAAACTGAGTAAATACATGATAAATCCTTCTCCCAAAACGTGCTCTTGTCTTACCCTGATTCACTATGTATATGTATGTATTAGGCCTGTCAGGATGGTTTTGCGGGAAATTGCATACATCCGAAAATAAAAGTTGCTTTGGCAACTTTGACTTGTATGTGGTGTTGTCACAACGAGTAAGAAAGGACATGGAGTACGTTACGCTAAATCTTAAACCGAGGAGAGAGGAGAGTCCGCTGGCAGAACGAGAGCGTGAGACCGCTTGAGATCGGCGTGGCTTGGCGAGAAAAGCCATTTGTAATGTAAAAGTGATGCAGAGATGCCGTTTTTTATGGAAGCCCATTTCCCCCACTGAAAAAAATAAAAAGATTGCAACTTTTTATCTCACAATTCTGACTTTTTTCACATAATTGCGAGTTATATAGTCACAATTGCGAGTTATAAAGTCACAATTGCGAGTTATATAGTCACAATTGCGAGTTATATAGTCACAATTGCGAGATATAAAGTCACAATTGCGAGTTATAAAGTCACAATTGCGAGTTATAAAGTCACAATGCGAGTTATAAAGTCACAATGCGAGTTATATAGTCACAATGCGAGTTATATAGTCACAATGCGAGTTATAAAGTCACAATTGCGAGTTATAAAGTCACAATTGCGAGTTATATAGTCACAATTGCGAGTTATATAGTCACAATTGCGAGATATAAAGTCACAATTGCGAGTTATATAGTCACAATTGCGAGTTATAAAGTCACAATGCGAGTTATAAAGTCACAATTGCGAGTTATATAGTCACAATTGCGAGATATAAAGTCACAATTGCGAGATATAAAGTCACAATTGCGAGTTATAAAGTCACAATTGCGAGTTATATAGTCACAATTGCGAGTTATATAGTCACAATTGCGAGATATAAAGTCAGAATTGCGAGATATAAAGTCAGAATTCAGACTTTTTTTTATATCTCACAATTCTGTGAAAAAAGTCAGAATTGTGAGATAAAAAGTCACAATAATCTTTTTTCTTTTTTTTTCAGTGGCGGAAACAGGTTTCCATAGTTTTTATTACACGAGTGAGTTTTATTGAACAGATAACTTGTCATATGTAGCTGTCTCTAACAGACTTCATTGTAAATCATTAGGAAGGGTCAATTAATTTTTCCATAAAAAAAAAGTGCTAGAGGACCAAAAGTTACATAGTGTACCTTTTTATATCATTTAAATAATAATGACAGAATTTTTATTTTGGGGTGAACTTTAGTTTTGTCCTCTGGGTGGCAGTAATCCCTATGAAAGGCAGAGACGGAAAGCACAGCTGTGGGGTCACAGCAGAAAAGTGTTTCCAATCAAATAAATGACAACAGTATCTTCATTAAAATGGATGAATTTAGAAAGAACCGCCTCAGAACAAATGTGCAAAATGTTGTTTTCATATTTCATGAATATCCTTACTTTGAACATGCATCACGTGTGCTGTTGAACATTTCAAGTGCCAATTCTGTAACTTATTTACTAGTGAAGTCCTGAATCAGTTTGAAAGCATATTAAGTGGCATATGGTTTTCGTGCTAGTCTATTAAACACTACTCTATTTGCTGGCATTATTTACGGTTTTGGCAAGCAAATCAAAGCTGGTGGTTTTGGAGTAATTTGATGCATGCTAGCACTCGCATATGGAGGTACGTGTGTGCAATTAACAGCAGATCATCTGCTAAACCTCTCATTCACTTAAAGTTAAGGTTTTTTTTTTAGTGCAATTGTAACCATTACAATTGCACAACACCTTTAGATGCCATTTCATACTAGCTGTCAGCATGTCACTGTTCTTAACTCAGTAAACATGTAATAAATCTCAATCGGTTCATTTATTAAAAGCACATTTGCTTCCACATCTGCGCAAATATTAACATCGAAGCTAAAATAGTGAACTGTGAACACCATCCAAGTGAGAGCTTGCACACAAGTTAAATGAGAAACATCATACCCTCTTAATCAATTCAGTGCAGTTCTTTATTTATAGAGCTGATCTTAGGAGAACAATGGATTAGGAAGTGCTTAACACAGACCGTAAGTGAGTGTAATGGCTAAAAGGAAAACTATTAAACAAGTACTATGGTAATAGCATTGTTTTTCGTGCACGGTACCATGATATTGCCTTGATTTCTCCTTTTTTCATGGTATAGCAATGGTCTTCTTTAAACACCATGGTATGTGAATATTTTCATGTTCATTTAGGTACTACATTCTTTAAGTGAAGGTTTTCAAACAGCACTTTTATTGTCTTCTTTCTTTGTTTCTAATGTTTTTTCCTACTTCTTTTCAACTTGTTTTGCTCTCTTAGGTGATCACGGAGGAACAATAACAGACGAACGGGAGAGCTGATCTTGAGGTGGAGCAGAAGTGAGCTTGTTTTTGTTATGAACACATGAGGATGAACAGAAACCTTATATCATCATCTTCTTTTTCCCAAATCCCCGCTCCATGAATGGAATCTGTGATTGCAAAATGTCCATGTGGGACACAGAATTCCTGGAATCTCGTGTCCTAGTTTGACCTTTCTCACTTGATAACATGGTAACTGTACTATATAATTCTGTGTTGTCATTGCGCTCGAGGCCATGATTGACAGTTCTTGACCCTTGATTATTATATGATTAATGATCACTAAATGGTTTTAATTAATCAATTTTTTTTATACTTACAGGCCCACATGCTTAATCAGAAACAGAAGCCATCAAAGATATGCCATTGAAGGAGAATGACAGTAAACAAAAAGTGGTAGAAGTCATGTGCCTCCAAAGGCATAGACCGTTCATACCCAAATAGATTGTTGTTTTTTCAAATAAGATATTGCAAACTACAAACATACGGCAAATAGTATACCCAAAATAATAGTTCACCCTCACATGTTTTGAAAAAATGTTCATGCTGCTCTTTTATATACATAGAAATTCATTGTGATCACAAATGAAGTGGACCATTTGCGATATATTCCAAAGCTATACAATAGTTTTGTGTGAGGAACAGACAGAAATATAAGTTTATTACTGAAAATCTCTCAAATCACATTCATGCTTCCACACATTCAATATTCTGGCATGTTTTGATCGTTTGTGACACATCATTGATATCAAACCTGCCTCCATGCAAAAAGTTTGGCATTTGGATCATTTTTGTGGTAATTTTCTGGATCTATATTATATTTTCATGGTGAAGCATCTTTAATGTGGTTAAATGAATGTCATAAGAGTTTGAATCGACATGTTGGTGAGAAAATAATAATTAACACCGAAATCATATCTCCCCCACCCCCATAACTATTTTTTTTTTTTTCGCAATGTCACAAAAATGAATCATGGTTAATTAATTGAATGCATCAATAATCCCAGTTTATGGAATTTACTATGTATTTTCCAACTTTTTTTGTGCACCAAATTCTCATTTTCCGTTGTATAAAGATACATGAATGACTTGAATTGATTTCAAACTGAATTTTAATATTCCTCAGTAGAACAAAAATGGCGTTTAAGCATATATACACTCTCTAGTTGTGCAAAAAGCAAGTTCACAAGCATTAATGGCACAATAATATTGATCTCTCTTCTCAACAACAAACTCTCTGGGAACACTGTCACTTTTTGTTCCATATGGCAAATATAATTCTCCAACAACAAGAGACCACAGAAGATAAAGGTGCCTGTTGCTTCCATACCAGACATTTGTTAACAATTAGGCCAGTGCTCAAGACTGACTCACTGAAGCACATGCACCGTGACCCACCTCCTTCTCCCTTCATCGACTCCCTCCCTTTCCCACACAGAAACAATCACTCCCTCTCTCCGGCATGTTTCCCAAAGCTGCACATGGTTTCTGTCCAAGGTATTACTTTCCACTGGTTCTATAGCTAAGAGGCAGCATGTTATAGAGGGGTCCTCTTGACACACCAGCTGTTGGATGCTGTTCCACAAGAGTCCATTGGATTAGTCTGCAGATTTAGTGATTTATTTCTCGTAAACAAACCAGTATTCCTTTTGAATGATGCTTTGGATTTGAAATATATCCCAAGTTTGAACATTCAGACAGGTGAAATATATTTGGTCTCAAGTCTCCACACTCATCTTTACCAAACTGACCTGGGGTGTTTTACAGAATCAACATGAAAGGTAAGCGATGTTTCTTTTTATTGATTCATACTTTGACTAATGTGTGTTTTTTTTTTTTATTCATGTGAGTAAAACTTTGTAAAACGTGTTGACAGCACACATTCAAAACTGAGGGTCTAGAGAAAGCAGGGAGCTGTTGATGTTGGATGCAAGTTTGTGGTTCTGTTACTTTGACAGCAAAATATTTCTTACCTTCACCACTCTCAGCTTGACACTATTTGCTATTGGATTTTTAGATGAATCGCACCGACGGGGCAGCATTTTCGATGCTAGTTCTAGTCAACACAGAATAATATAAGACCATTGGTTTTCATAAAAGCTAAGGCAGTTCTTTTTGAAGGCAAGTGGAACATGTGGATCCGCATCCTTTGGTAGGATCTTGAATTTATAGGAAACATATCCAAAATGAAGATAAACTTTTCTCTCTTTTAATGCATAAACCAGAAACTCATGAAAGAGCATGGCTCCTAATGCATTCCTCATGCCGTGAGAGATGTGCGGGAAGTTCTTCATTCTTCAAGTGTGGGCAGCAGGTGTGGAGCCAGTGTTAACCGCCGAGGCAAACATTCCCTTCAGCTGTTTTTTTCCAACATCTGACCAATGAATCTATTTGTAATAGACAGGAACAGGCTCTTCTTAATCTTGATTACATCAAATTGAAGTGTATCAGATTTAATGAAACACATTTGCGCAACGTAATTGTTTATAAGCACGTCCTGAATTTTCCATTCCTGGGTCAACATATTTTGTTACAACATTCCTGTCTAAACTATTTCTACCCATAAACCTAACTCTACTAATAACTTACCCCAAAATCATAGAGAAATGATAATAACACCGATGTAGAAGCATCGACCTCTGGTTGTAAGCCTAAACTTGACATAAACTGTAAATTTGTCCCTCAAATCTGATTGGTTGTTCCAGGATCAACAAAGATGTTGATCCAGGAACATGTTGAAATCAGGCTCTGCATTGAAGACAGAAGGACGTGTTTAATAGTCAACGAAAAATTGTGTTTTTTAAAGCCTAATGGGGTTGTCTTTAAGAGGCTGTAAAATATTCCTGAACATGTATGACTGTAAACATGCAGATGTCTAAGTTGGGATTGTATGGGTGAGATTCACCTCCATTTATTCTTTTATTTTCATAAACTACAATATACAGTACGAATGTTGTCAATTATTCTCCAGTGAACTCTATGGTTGAACTCTTAAGTAGAAGTGCACATCCTTTTTAAAATGCGTGTAAAGCAGTTGTACATCAAGTAGAACTGTAGAGACACTTGTCTTTATTAGTTGTGGTTGGGTTTCTGTGGTTTGGAAAGACCCTGCCCTCTGCCTCTGCTTCCCATCTCAAGCTGCAGGCGTTCCTGTCAGATGTTTTATACCCACTGCATTCATCTGGTCACATAATACCAGTATTACTGTATGTTTCCTGTGTTTTGGTGCTTTTCAGCAAAGTGTATCCATTTAAAGGCATGGGAACGTTAGGCAAACTCTTGAACCCACAGCTTAGAGATCATGTACTCTACGCCAATTCGTTCTTTTGGAGAGGAAAACGCCAGAAGTTACCCTTGAGAACACCTCATCAAGTGGCTTTCCATTGCGTGACTTGAAGGATTAGGAGAATCCCTAGACATCTTTGGCCACTCTAGAAGGCATTGAAGAGGTCAACCTCAAACTTTTGACATTGTGAAGTTCTGACTGAGGAGATATCCTCTTAAGTCTTGTTATCCAAAGCGTTCTCAACTCTTGAGTTGTATAAACATTCATTGCCCTTGCTGTATTTGTGGAAAAGATGGTGAGCTGAAAGGATGCCTCATAACAAATTACATATTGTGAAGAAAAGTCTAAATATTTTGACAACCATGTTTTGATGGATTGGTACTTCTTGGTGACCGAGTCTTTAGAATGGGCGCTGACAATATATTATTGCCTAAGATTAGTATTTACATGCCACCATTGCAATTCATGTGGTTTTAGTTATTCTCACAGTGTTTCAAAGACCCGGAGTGAAATTTCAGCCTGTAATGTTTGGTCAGGGCACAGATGTTGTTTTCATAGCTGGTTGTAACATCTGCCCAAGTGGAGTGTTTTACTTATGTATGTACACCTGAGATAACTGATGTTTTAAGATTGTATCCTTCAAATGCTACTTAAATTGTGTCCATTCTAATGGATCACATGCACCATATCAGACAAGTGAAATAACATTTCTATGTTCTAAGGTCAGCAAATGCCGTTGCTGAGAAAACCACAGACGTGCCCAGATTGTTTTTTTTTTTTTTTTAGTTCCATTTACTGTATGATATTGTTGCATAACATGCTGCCTCCTTGTTTACATCATTTAACTGTGTTTTGACTGCCCACCCTTTATAAACACTCAGACGTCTAACAAAATCTAGAAACGTTCCATTTCCTCCAGATCCTTGAATGACCCGTCAAGCTAATTAGATATCCTGCCTCTTTCATACTTCATACTCAAGTACTGCTCTTGACCCCGCCATGGTGCTTTTCGATGGTTCTTTCCATGTAAGCAATGTATTTCAAGGGGAATTCAGACATCCAGACCAGACTGGAGGGTCCCCTCCTTTTCCTCTGCACTGTTGGCAACGCTCACACCACCACAAGACCCAAGGTTGCGCCTGCTCCAATCCACCTGTGTAGCCAGGACTGGTGGGGATATGTAAAGTCTCTCCATTTTCTCCCTCATTATCCTTTTGCCCGTTCTAGCACTCTGGCTCCAGTAGACCTGACCTCAGCGGCTTGAGTAGTAGGTATAAACAATCTCACCATGAGCTTAGCAGGTTTGGCATGCAAAGTATGGCTCCAAGCCTGGGGTTTGAAAAATACAGAGTCAAGATTTTAAACCGACAGAAAACTAAGCAGGTGCAAACTCCCTGAGACTGTGGTTTTGAGATGTTATTTTAAAGGTGCTTGCTGAACAATAGTGTCCGATAAAGACTGTGATGGCGAACTCTGTAAGAACTCTGTACTCTGGACCTTCAGTACCAACCCAGTGCTCTCTAGACGAGTTATCATTTCTTTGTGTAATTTGCTTCTAAACATTTGTCATTTCCTCAGACAGTTGATGCCCAATTTTTTTCCCATATTTATCAAGCAAACCCTGGCTTGTCTCCAATGAAACCATGACTGTCTAGAACATTGTAGATTGCAATCTTCCATAGAGACGCCTTAACATTTTCATGCTTTTTGTTGTGTATTCCTTCCTTCTTCCCACTGGAGCAAGCTCTGTGGAACATGGATGTTCTTGGAGACCATAACACATCTCGATGTTTGTGCTTGAATAACTCAAAATAGAACAGTTTGGAGACAACTTTTTTATCTTTGTCCCTTGTTGATAAAGCTTCCTAGATGTTCTGATGGCATATAGTGTAATTGTTCCTCCCTTGAAGCTCCTCATATAGTGTTTTGGTTGTACTTCACCAGGAAGTCATCAGCTATTTAGGTTGCTAACTGTCATGGGTGGCTGAAATAAGCTTAGTCTGCATAACCCTAATCTGACAATGCTTTTCCAGATGTTGTGCTATATGCAATAACATTCATCCTTTATTCTATTCATAGCTATGTCTGCACCACACCTTCATTTTTCTGGCATTTGGCCAGAACAGCTGTGTTTTTTTCCCACCCAAAGCCTGTAGCTCCTGGCCAACCATCTCTTGGTGATGCAGCCAAGAAATATTTTAATACTTATTAATTTAATTGCACTTTATTTTACAGTCCTGTTCCCTATGTACACACGGTGTACTTATTATAGTCATTGACCCTTTGCCGGCAGTTTGATTGACAAGCGATCTAACCAAATCGTAACCCAGAATCCGCCATTTTGTCCGACAAAGCAGTCAGGGGAGTTAGTAGAGTAACGTTGGTGAACTTGAACTTGAAAAATTGTGTGTCCTCACGTCTTTGAAACAACATTCCTTCTGATGTTCGTTCATGTTTATTTGATGCTATAAATGAACTAGTATGAAGAGATGATCGAGGAGCTACAGCGATCTGTCACGACACATTAAAGAGACACTGTATTTTTTGTTTAAACTTCTTTAAAAATTACAATATTTTAAATATGGTACTGTTTCATATCAAAACTAAACTGCTGTGTCTTGTCTTTTGACGCGTTGACAGTGTCCATTTCTCCGCAATGTATTTTTAACAGCGTGAGCACATGATGTGTGGCGTGAGAGCGCATGGCTTATCGGACATAAAGGGGGCGGGTCTTTGCGAAGGGTCAATTACACTCAAAATTAACTTTCACTGTTGTTAGTTTCACTCAAACCATCCTAGTTCAAATGTAAAAAACCCATGTAACTCCATGAACTTAATTTAACTGAGTTGTTTCTACTACAAATGAGAATTGTCGTCTTTACTTAATACGTGTTTGTTCAGTCAACTTAACATTACTGAGTGAAATACATAAATTAATGTTGACATAACTAACTGGGCATTAGATCCGTTGCTTTGCAAAGGACTGCATTAGGAGAGTAAATTTGGGGAGAAATGTGTTATTTTATGTGTTTTTCAGTAAAGGGAAAGATGTTGTTAGTTTATGTTAGTGTTTAATGTTCAGCTATGTTGGACATTTAGAGGAGTTTCTGTTTTTGAATTTTGTGGTGACCATTATGCAGAAGAGCCTGTGCACTCATACACTCATGTTTATAGGACGGAATTCCTGCTCTCAATTAAATTGAGTTTCTTCAATGATTTATATTTTCTAGAGCAGTTTGTAAAGTAAATTAAGTCAGTAAATGTGTTCACTTTGCATGATAAACATTCATAAATTTAACAAAACATTATTAAGTGAACATATTATTCAAATTCAAATGATTTGTATTTACTCAAAGAAATTTTGTCAGCTTTACTTGAATTTCTTACATTTTTATTTGTTCAAATTA
Organism: Zacco platypus; assembly: GCA_038088235.1. NCBI lineage: Eukaryota > Metazoa > Chordata > Actinopteri > Cypriniformes > Xenocyprididae > Zacco > Zacco platypus. The sequence goes on from CM076072.1 coordinate 28,170,984, forward strand.
CTCAATATAGATGGCTGGAACCACTTGACACTGCTTTAAGTAAATCCAGTGAGTGTACAATAACTAGCTAATAACTAGGCACTAACCATGAAGCTACCCGTAAACCCATTAGTTAGTTACCTTATATTACCCACTTATATTATGCATTCCTAGGTAAGTACACTGTAAGTACAAATAAGTGCATGTACTGTAAAATAAAGTGCAACCATTTAATATATATATATATGTATGTATATGTATATGTGTGTGTGTGTGTGTGTATATATATGCGTGTATATGCTATGACATGAAAAATTCCCAGGAAATATTATTCCTCTCATGGGGAATAAGTCCTCCAAAAGATCAAATTCAGTAAAAACACTTCCCTTACCAATTTCGTGTAATTGTGCTAATAAGGTTCTTTCCAACACTGACCTCATCTAGTATTAATCGCTCTATGTTCACTGGTTTGTGTCTTGCAGGGAGTACTAGCAAGCAGGACTTATAATTATTTAGCTCTTAGTTTATGATTTAATGTTTCTGGTGATAAAGCCAATGTGTTCCGATAATCTGTTGAACTTAATTTGCGAACACATGCATCAACCCTGCTGCTTTTTTCCCCCTCTCTTGCAGATAACTATTGTGGCTACGAGAACCAGCTTTTTAATGGTATGTGGAGACTTTCTCTTCTTTCAGTTGTATATAGGCCCTCTTGATATGGAGTTATAAGACCAAATATGTGCTTAATCCCTGCAGTGGATCTAGTTGTCCTCTTATAATCTCCTGCAATTAAATTCTGAGACCTGACATGATGAAAATATGATGGTACAATGTTTTTGTACGGTGCAGGAGGTAGATGATGAGTCTCAAGAGGAACTGTGTTTGATCAGCCAATACGATGAACGATGATTTAATAGGATTATGATTACATTCGAGTATGATGTTATAAATTGCAAAGTCGTGACTTATTCATGTTTTGTGCAATTTCTCTTTGTAGAGGAGGACTTAACTGGAGAAGAAGAGGAAATTCCTCCCTTGAGAGGTTAGAAAAATCATCTTTCTTAAGAGTACAAAAGATGGAGTTCGTTTTGAACACTGTGCCTGAATGTCTGTGATCTCTAATACTAATATGACACTTTTTTTTTTTTTTTTGCAATGACTTATATAATACCTTTTTAGTGTGTTTATATGAACATGTGTCTAGATTTTGTTCATGATTGTTTATTGTACATCTGTTTTAAATGTTCAGTTCTTGCCGGCGTTGGAAAAGCTTCATTTACAGAATTTGCTCTGTAAAAAATCCAACTTGCAAAAAGTTGTAATAACTATCATCTATTAGTTAACTGGACAATAAAACGAATTGTTGACTGGACATACACATGCAAGTTTACAAGCACACTTGTTGGTTTGGTAAACCCAACTTGAAAAAGGTTCAAATTACTGGGTTTGTTGTGTTGGCTCAGCAAAAATCTATGTAAAAGTCAGTTTAACTATGTTTAATACATTTATTCAACCTAAACCAAGTTTCTTTCCATAAACTTAAAAAGTTTAGTTTTGTGAACAAGGTTTTGCAAGTTCTAAAAAAATCCTAAAAAACTTCTGCCAACTTATTATTTAAGTTAAGTTAGAAACTGCCCTCCCATTAGCAAATACTAATTTTGGAAAACAAAATGCAACCATTTGTTCATGGGACAGTGAAGAAAAAATTTTTCTTTTGAGCTCACCATTTTGATGGATGGTGTTTCCTTTGCTTGGGCACTTCATTTATATTATTGTATTGCATTGAAATCACAGTTCATATATTTGTATGCAACTGAACTTCACAATCCATATATATAATTATATATATGAATAACATGACCATCTTAATTTATGCCAGTTCATGATCATTTAAAAGTTAACGGTAGCACTTATAAACACACAAACAATTGGAAACTTAAGTGGGTTGATTATCAATCATCAATTTGTGACAATATTGTGTAATTGATTATACTTGAGTCACACAGACTTCAACATTCCGCATGCTAAACTCAACGATGGTAACAATTAAATTACAGTGTACCAATTTCCAATAGTATTTTTTCGTTCACTCAACTTCAGACATTGAGTTCTACAGAACAAAAAAGTTGAATTGGCTCAACTTAAAAAGACTTGTTAAAAAAACAGTTGCACCTCTCCGCAAAACCAACAATCTTAAGTTAACCCAATTAAATATTTTTTGTATGACTGACAACTTAATTTCAGTCAGTATAACTGTTTTTTACAAAAGTTGAGTCAACTCAAAAAAGCTGTGCAGCGAGTTGCCTTGAAATTTTAAGTTAAGTCAACTTTTTATTTTTTTTTACAGTGTATTAGTCACCTACACTTTGAATAGAGTCTCTTTTCTGCCTTTTTTTCCCCCAGGCACAGCTGTGTATTTAGATGGTATTAGTGTGTCTGGGATCAGGTTTTAATTTTTTATATAACAGTTAAGATATAACGGTTCATTTATGATAAAGTTCAGATCTGGCAGGATTTCTTTATGAGTATCTTTTTGTGTCCACAGGAAGGGCAAGAGGAGGATGTATGAAATGTCAGCAGACACATTCTCTTCAGCTAGCTGTCAAAATGCTCTATGGCTTTTTAGCTTTGCTCATTATTGCCGTGGCCGTCTTGGCATCCCTTGGTAAGATTTCACGGCACTGCAACACTATCACTAATAATCCGTGTATTCGACGCATTCATTTACTTGGTGAGGTGAACGATCATAGTCGAAAGGCAGATACAAATACTTGGTCTTGAAGCAGCAATGGATAAAATTAATTTGAGGATTTCCACATGAGAAGACGCACTGCTGGAAGGGAGATAGATATGGGCCAGAGAAAAGGAATTTAGGACACCCTGTTTTTCTTCTTTCAGACTTACAGCATGCAGCGTGGGTTTTGATTCAGCATAATCCTTATAAAGTCAACAATCTCCAGATTGTTGGCCAAAACCTTTCCCTGTGTGGAGCCACACTCGGCATCTCACGTCATGCGTGATGTTATATGCCAAATCTGAGTCTTTTGCCTCACTTATGAGCATGAAAGCGAGACACAAGTCGGTAGTGAAATGAGAACTGATAACTGAGAATCATTCAAGAAATAAGAACTGATAGCATTTACATTTAGTCATTTAGCAGACGCTTTTATCCAAAGCCACTTACAAGTGAGGAATACAAACAAGCGATTCTTCATGAATTGGCGAATAGACACAGGAAGTGCTCACAATACAAGTTTCAGACATTGCTCAGTACCAGGAAGGGAAAAGGGAAGGATAGGGTTTATTAATTGATAACTGAGAATCATTCAAGACATTACACCATTTACACAAAAGTCTCCTTATAATTAGATTTTACAATAACAAATCCATGTTTCAGATGTAATGGGTCTCCAACAAGAACTTCATGCGCATTGATGTAATACTACGGCATCAGGTCACAACATAGCTCAAATAAATCAAAATGTTGTTTGGTTTGATGAAAAATACATGATGACAAGATGATGGTTCATTTAAAGAAAAAACAGGCCTGACAACAAGATATTTCAGAATGATGCCACACACACACACACATCTGTTTCATATTGCTTTAACTCCTCAAAAATGTTGTTGAAAGCGGTTGTGCGTGCATGGTATTATGTTAAGAAATTTTATGTAGGAATGAATCTGAGGTTTCCACAAGACAAGTCAAATCAAGGAACACAAGCCTGTTTAGTGACACAAAGTAAGCAGTTTTCTTTTGGTACCGTTTTAAAATACAGCAGGTGACATGCAGGCATACAGCTGGAAAATAAATTACAACCGCAAGCGAGGGTCCATTACACTTTACCAGTCCCCGTAGTCCAAAATTAAGTCTTGGTGTGTGAAGAAAGGTTCAGAGAAGAATTCCAAACCTGTGAGGAAACCGAGATCACTGTTCCAACATTCCAATGCTATGCAATTATATAGAGAATTAGAAATGTGTTATTTATTTATTTATTTTGCTTTCTTGTTTTTGTAACACACCAGCTAATTCTCTAAAAAGACAGTTTTAATGTCAATAAATTTGTCTTGTCAGTCTTCAGAAGAGTTGACAGCTTGTCTGAAGAGGAATCATTTTATCACAAACACATTTCCAAAGTGCAGGAGAGTATAAAAGGTAAGCATTCTTGTCATGAATTTGCTAGACATGTTACTTTAATATTTTTTATATATTAGTAGAGTTGTTATTATTTTGAATTTTGTTTTCTATTTTCACTTTTCATTTTAATTTTATGTGCTTTTATGTGCATTTTAAAATATGTGCTTTTGTCATTTTTATTATTAGGTTTTTTTTATATATTTGTATAAAACTTTATTTTTATTTCAGTTTTAGTAATTGTTTTAAAAAAACAAGTAATAATTTAGTAATAATGTAAGTACTTCAGTTTACACTTGCCAAGGCAACATTTCTTTTAAGTTTTTTTTTTTAATTTTCCATTAATTTAATTTTCCTTTAACTTTATTTAATTTTATTTAATTTTCATAATTTTCCATTTATTTTCTTTCTGTTTTAGTTTACAATAAAAACACTGATCTGCGACAGTAAAGTGAATCTGCGAAAAGATAACCATGTTGCTTCTGTTTAAAATAGGCCTGCTAGATTTCTCTTTTTTTTGTTTATGTAATCTTACAGTTCACTTCCTGTTGTCGGTGAACTCCTCAGAGAGTAAAACCTCATGAGAAATCATTTATAACCTAAGAAACAGCTGTGCACACAGAGACTGTTAAAACACAATTGGATTTTCATGCAGTGTATTTTACAAGAGACTCATGGTTTGGTGGTTCTATTGTAGATATCAGCACTGCAAACAACTATTCCAACTGCTTAGATGTTGCACAATTCCAAGAGGAGATTGCCAGACTGAAGAAGGAGTACAAGGAGATCCAGGAGATGGTACTCAGTCAAAAGCAGCAGTTGGACAAGGCGTCCCAATCTCAGCAAAGTCTCACGCAATCCAGCAACAGAATGACGAGAGACCTCCAGGCCTTTGGAATCCTCATTAAGCGTATAAACCAGTCTCTGGGCCAATACCTGGATCAGGTAACGGGCTGGCAGGTTGTCATCAATGAAACTGATCAAGGGATGAAAACCGTTGTTGAGGATCAGTATGATTTGAAGGCCACAATGCAGCAAGTCAACACCACTGTAGCCCTTAGTGCGTTGTGGATAGGCGCTCTTCAGAGGAAGGCCGAAGAGGAGACCTTGGTGCTCCAAAAAATGACAGCGGACTGGCAGAATTACAGTAGAGTTTTAAACGCCCTGAAATCCAATGCCAGCATAACCATGCAGACCGTGAGGGCTGTTCAAAGTGGCGTCTCTGCCACTCACCAGCGTATCAGCATGAGTTCAGAGATGGTACATGACCTCACTCTGCAAGTCATGAACCTTCAGATGCAACTGGACAACGTCTCTTCCTACATCGACGAACACGAGGAGAACATGCACGACCACCTGTACCACGCAAAGTATTACGAAAACCGCACCGGGGAACGATTCGTGACATTGGATGCGAGAATGAACTCCATTGAAATGGAAATTGACACAGTTTCTTCCAGCATCAATGCAACGGTCAGCCATGTTCAAAGCATGTACAAGTATATCAACATAGAGAGTTCCTCTTGCCAGTCCAGACTGGGCAGTCACACGGAAGATTTGCAGAACTTGAACAACACAGTCTTGCTTCTCCTTCACCTAGCCGACACTCTGAGAATGCAGTACATGATGCTGAACGTGCGCCTGGAAGCTGATGTGAGGAACTTATCAATGGTGATGGAGGAGATGAAGCTAGTAGACACCAGTCATGCCAAGCTGATCCAGAACTTCACTATCCTGAAAGGTTGTTGTCTACCTGTAGTTCGCTAAATGGCCTCTGCCCTGCAGAGTTTAACACCAACCCCGATCAAAACATGGAGAACCTGATTAGCTTGTTTAGGTGCGTTTGATCAGGGTTGGGGCCCAAACTCTACTGGACAGTGATCCTCTGGGGCCAGATTTGAGATCTGCTCTAGTATCTATAAATTAGCTTCACGTGCATGTTCTTGAAGTCTAATGTCTTTTTTTCTGGATTCCTAACAGGTATGCCTGGTGTACCAGGTCCAAAGGGAAGCAGGGGAGAATCGGGAGCCAAAGGACCTCTAGGTGTATCAGGACTGAAAGGAGACCGTGGACTTGCAGGAAATCGTGGACCTCAAGGATTAAAGGGCGCTGTGGGAATTAAGGGGGATCAAGGTATGCAAGGAGCTTCTGGGATGAAAGGTGGGCCAGGACTTAAAGGAGAAAAAGGGTCTTTAGGGCAACCAGGGCCTCGTGGCGAAAAGGGACTGAAAGGTGACATGGGGGCTCCTGGGAAGGATGGAATTCCTGGCCCCAAAGGACCGGCAGGAATACGGGGACAAGCCGGACTCCCAGGGGTACATGGACCTCCTGGACCGGTAGGAATACAGGGCCCTGTAGGACCACCGGGGCCACCAGGAACACCTGGACCACCAGGGGAGCCTGCCCAGAAGTCATGAACAGACATACAACTTATAAATAACCCAATGGTGATACACTGACTGCCTCTCTGGACAGAGTTACCATCTTGCAGTAGATGGTGGTAGAAGTCGACTTGGAGATCTTTCTCTAAACAAGACGATGGTGGGGACTCTTTGGAATCTTAGAGGCCCACATGCACATTCCCCAAACATGGAGCTTGCTCTGAACAACAATACACTATATGTATAGGTTTTCGAAACGCTTCGAAAAGGGCTCAAGCACAATTCTATATATGAGCCACTTCATAACAATCTTGTTTTAACAATGGTTACAGAGCCAGGTTGCTATGAAACCATTAACTGTACTAGGTACCATCCATTAGACAATTAGCCAGCATTAGCATTTGAAGACATTCGACAAATCAGACTTTTGCTTTTTATGGAGTGTATTTAGTATTACAGCAACATTTTCCGTTTTGTATTTGCATCATAATCCCAGAGCTTTCAGAGCAGGTACTCTGAAACATGACTTTTATTATGAGTTCAAGTAAAAGAAATATTTTCTCTCAAAGTGTACAAATTTAATGCGAAAAGTACACATCATTTTACAGTTGCTGGAATTGCATGAACCCATGAAAACCAAAGCAATGAGTATTGTGAACTGTACAGGCATTTTTTTTTTAATTCATTGGCTATGAGTACTGCAACTTTAAGTTTTAAAGTCCATATTGGTTTAATTTCCCAATTTGTAAATACAGATCATTTTAACAGGTGTAATTTTATGCATTGGTTAATGTGTTTGAGGTGAACTTTATGATGTGTTAGCATTCTCTTATTCTCTTTGCACAACAATAAATGGTTATAAGGATATAAAAAAGATTGGGCATTTCTTTTAGCGCACTAAGCCATTTCATACTAAAATCCCAAAACAAACAATTAGCCATCAACCCAGCAAGCACAAAATGTTTTTGTAGCATTTCACAAGGTTTCATTTTAAAAATGTTCCAAAAACTCCACCTATAAAAAAAAACAAAAAAAAAAACAAGATGTGCAGTTTATAGATCTAAATGACCAAAAGTGACCTGAACTAATTTGTTTTATACAACCATGATAAATCGTTTTGGAAACCGAATACCCTACTGGAAGGTTTCGCTTTAAGTAAATGTGATGCATCAATAAAATGTGTTTTTTATTTCAAAAACAATATACCAAAAAGCAGTAGTTATGGGATGTTTTATTTAGGTATTAAAACAACTTGTGCCAGCTGTATGGGCAAAGAAGCTTTTCTTTCATCAAAGTGATGATGAGAAGCTTCTGTGATATCTGACTACTAGCAATCTTAAACAGTTTCCACATGTGACAATAAATCATCATCATAGCTACAGTGAGAAGGTCAGCTCCATTTGATGGATCATGATATGGCTCATTTCGGCAAAGAGAGCATATCAAAAAGCAAGTGCAAAGTTAAAATAAGATCTACACGATCAAACGTCTGTCTACTCGCATTATTAAAGTCAGAAAACCAAGTCTACAAAACCATTACATTTCATCTCTCGATGAACATATATATATATATATATATATATATATATATATATATATATATATATATATATATATATATATATATATATTAGTATTATCTTTTTGTTATTGTATCATGGCTATGTTGTAATAAGGAAACAAACATGATTGACATTTGAATGTAGTGCGAGATCCCTATTCCCCGGTACTTCCCAGTCCCTTTTGTTGCTTTAAAGAAATCTGTTTATTCCTCAATCCCATTATTTCTTTCTCAGGTTCATTACTGTGCATATTGATCTTCAGCCTTCATCTACAGCTTGCCGTTTATGTTATAATCCACAATATTGGATCCAAAAAACTTAGGTACCAAACAATTTTTCCAAGGAAATTGATTCCTTGTGGGAATGACAACATAATAGTTATTATGTGGGAACCAGCTGAATCGTTAAACCTCAGTGGCAACAGCCAAACTTCAAATATTCTAATGAGTTCCAGTGGAACTAGATTTTGGTTGCGTGTGTTATTATGTGACTAGCTTTGGCATGTATTAAGGAGAGGGAGCCAATAAATATTCAAGCAAGATGTCTACCCACAACACTATGGGACCCTGCGATGGTTGTAGGCTATGATATCATGCTCTGGGGCATTTGATTTTAATATATAATGACTTATGTATGACAAATAATGATAAAACAACTAGATTTTTTTTGTGTGTGAATGATGCTTGCCAAACTCGCTGCCATGATGCTATGGGGTGTTTTGAGAGGTACTATCAGTTGCTAAGCTGTTCTTTTAGTACATTGCCGTACAATTTTCTGGCGTATTGCTATGCAGTTGCTTTGGTGTTTTTAAGTGGTTGCTCAGCTGGTACAGAATTGTACAAATAAGCAAAAAAGGCATGGTTGCTTCTGTAATTGCGGTTTTATGTCACGTTTGCTTTTGTTAACACTATCTGGTAGGTTTAGGGTTTAGTCTAGGGTCACATTACCCATATTCACAACTGCAGGTGTTATATCCAGGGTTGGAGAGTAACGAAATATAAGTCACTTAGTTACGTATTTAAAATACAAAATTTGAGTAACTGTATTTCATTACAGTTACATTTTAAATGGGTGGTAATCAGATTACAGTTACATCTGAAAAGTGTTTTAGATTACCAAAGTGATTACTTTGAATTTTAATGTCATTTAAACAGCGATTGGTGATTCTCTGACTCTGACCGTCTGAAAAAGAGGAGTTAAGTTTCATGTTTTCCACTGTTTTCATGTTTTGTGATAGTTGTTTGTGAGTCATTTTATAATTCACTCGTCACTGCAACTTTTTCTCACAATTTGTTTTTTCCCTCACAATTGTGAGTTTGCATTTCAAAATTCTGACTTCTTTTTCTCAGAATTGGGAGATATAAACTTGCAATACTGACTTTTTTTTATTGCAATTGTGAATTTAGTATGAGTTTATATCTCATAATTCTGACTTTTCTCAATATTGCGAGTTTATATCTCATAATTCTGACTTTTCTCAATATTGCGAGTTTATATCTCATAATTCTGACTTTTCTCAATATTGCGAGTTTATATCTCATAATTCTGACTTTTCTCAATATTGCGAGTTTATATCTCATAATTCTGACTTTTCTCAATATTGTGAGTTTATATCTCACATATATAATTCTGACTTTATAACTCGCAATTGCAACTTTATATCACACAATTCTGAGGGAAAAAGTCAGAATTGTGAAATAAAAACTTGCAATGACCTTTTTTTGTGTTTGTTCCACACTTATTAGTATTCTAAAGTATTTAGATTAAGTTACTAAACTTGAGTAATGTAATGAAATACGTTACAAATTACTTTTTAAAGCATGTATTTTGTAATCTGTAGTGAAATACATTTTAAAAGTAACCCACCCAGCCCTGGTTATAACGTAATAAAATGTTGCGAGATTCACATTCATCTGTTTTGGAACTGAACGCACTTTTAGTGCCACTTACTGGACATTTCACTTTGAAACTGAACAACCCAACATATGTTGCCACTGCGTTGCGAATGGAAGTTAATGAAACACAAAGAGTAGTGTGACCACCCAATTCACTAGGAAACGGCGTGCAGAACGTGTTGCCCATTCCTGAGCTTATGCCTGGTTGCTGTCTTGTGTTCTGTGGCCCAGAGTCTCCGCAGCTGGCCTGAAAATATAGGCCTCATCCTCTATAATAATGCACAACACTTCAAGGAAGTTTCCTCTTGCCAACAAAAACATGATGACCTCAAGAATAGGTCAGAGATTCTCATTAAACCAAAACGTTACGTAATTTTTCAATGGCTAACAGCTCGATTTTCTTTCTTTCCAAGACGTGTCCTTACACCATCCATCAACGCTGCCAAACGTAATAAGCCAGGCAAAGTAATAATGTTCAAAGTTTATCTTAATCATCAAAACACACTCAAATGCTATTTGACACTGTTCTGTTGTCAGAAACCTCTAACTTCAAACCAAATGGATTTTAGCCCAGTGTATCTTTAATAAGTCACATTAATGTGTTTTCATATGTCCCAGTGTCAAACCCTGACCCGTGTGAGAGCGGCTCTTCGACACAATGACAGAATTCACTCAGGAAGTCATGCGCCGTGAGAAAAACCGGTCACTCACCTCTTGTCAAAAAAGAAAGCCGTGTCGTGGTGATATATGAAAACAATGTACAGTAGATACATATTTCTTATGCTTTAAGTTTGAGATTGAAAAAAATAAAAGCTAGAGGGTGTCATGTTTTCCCTCTCCTGAATAACATATGACTTGCCAGTGTAAACTGCGCCAGATGTTAAGCCACGGGCTGAGGCCAATTTCATTTTCTTCCATGCGGAATTCATTTCACGCAAGCATTTTCTCACTTAGATGTTTAATAAATTGTCTGCAGCAGCAAAGGTAAAACTAGTGAAGATTTTATGCTAAAAGCTATAAAAAACATGTTTGTGGGGTTAAATAACTGACCTTATGAAAACTCCCTTGAATGTTATGACTTGTGACATTATTATTGCATGGAAATTGATTTGGAGACCCTAATCGTCTTTGATATTTTTAATGGGATGCCGTTTAGGACGTGATTAGGTTACGATTAAAACAAGCAGCATTACGCAACAAAAAAAATTCTAAAAGCTCTGCAAACAGATTATGTCAAAAACGTCTAGACAGACGCCCGAGTGTGTTGAAGTCAGAGCTAATTTTAAACCATTACTTCAGAGCGCAAGTTAAATGCTGTTGTTGCGATGGCAAATCTGAAGTTTAAGGGAATTATTGTGCAAAATAAGCCAGCTTCTAAACTTTTGCTTTTGTATCAATATATATACAACCGTTTAAAAGTTTTTTTTTTTTTAAGAAATGAATACTTTTATTTAGCAAAGACATATTAAATTGATCAAAAGTGGTCGTAAAGACATTTATATTATGACAAAAAGATTTTTTTTTAATTATTAATCAAAGAATCCTGAAAAAAAGTATCAGTTTCCACAAAAATATTAAGCAGCACGACTGTTTTCGACATTGATAATGATAAGAAATATTTCTTGAGCAGCAAATCATCATTTTAGATGGTATTATATTAGATTAGATTAAAATCTAAAAATATGAAAATTTTAAAAAAAATGAAAATTTAAAATTAAGCTTTGCATTGAAAGATTTTTTTTAAATATGTTAAAATAATCAAATGAATACAGCCTTGGTCAACATAATTTTTTTTTTTAAAAAACATCGTACCTATCCCAAACTTTTGAACCATAGTTTATCAGTGTTTTGCAATAAACAAAAATACTTCACTGTGGGAAAATGTGACTAATGTGGCACTCAAGAGTTATTGTCTGGAAAAAAAAGATTAAAAAATCATCCAAAAATCTCTCTTTTTTCCAATTTAGACAATCACCACACTTGGTATTAATCAAAAACAGCAGAGCTCTGACTTGACATCCACAGAGATCTGCGCATATTTTATTGGATATTCGTCCTTGGAAATGATGGACTTTCTTGCTTGACGTTTTCACAGCAAGTAAGCGGTTTGTAATCCTTCCAATGATTTCCTCACCTACAGATAGCATGACATTGCTCTTTTAGGAATGTGACGGCATGCATAAGACCATAAGCTGAGAGGAAGGCGAGTTAGCAAGCAGATGATGAGCTTCACAGTTGAAGGACGTGATTCTTCACTGAGAGCTTGAGTTTGTGAAGGAGGACTTGCTGAACATTATCTAGAGTAATTTCCTTGCGCAGCTGTTGAAAACTAAACTAAAGTTCCAGGAAGTGTTCTCAATGTAGTGCTTCATTTTCACTTGGCAAATGGTCTTTTTAATTGCGTCAAAAGGGTCAAACGGCGCACCTCATGAAGCCACCTGTAAGGCCATGATATATGATCTAACAACATGGCCAGACATTGTAGACATCCTGTACAGCACAACTTTGTTTTTTAGCCAGTGCTCAGGGAACTGTAAATTACACATAAACCTTAACCGACTATAAACCCAGACAGCAAACTAACAATTAATAGTCTCGGTGAAAGACCCTTATGGAAAAGTGACAACCTGAACAAAACCAGAACCTCTGGACAGACTTGTTTAACATCTACACGGTGGGCTTAAAAATCACATAACACGGCAGATCAAATTTGAAAGGGAGGGTTTATGATTCGTTCTCATGGAGGTCCAAAAGGTGTAGCATGAATGTGAGGACGACAAAATACAGGTGAAAAGTTGATCGGTCAGTCAAACTTCAGTAATTGGAGAGTAAGCAACTCTCAGGCCCTGATTCCACCTGGTATCAAGATGTGTTTTGGTTGATCACATGTGGACAGTGCTAAATACAGGTGTAAACGTTTTGAGCTTGTACACTTTCGACCAATTCCAGAGGTAGTTAAACGCATTTTACCGGGGTGTATTCCAGAAAGCAAGGTTAACTTACCGTCACACTCTCGGCTGATTAACCCAAACCTCTCTTACTCGAGGTGTGCTGGTTCCAAAAACACATCAGGGAGTAAGTTCAGCCAACCCAGAGTATGTTCCCGGTGAACACGCAAGACATTCTCCACCGAATCCATGATTCACCATGGAAACGGATGCCATAAAAGTGCGCCATTATACTTGCTCTTCCTCTTTTGTTTAATGGTGATTTACAGGACCTACACATCGCCACCTATTTGATGGTTGTGTAATCATTTTTCAATCTTCTTATTCTCAGTGAATAAATATTACTTATTCAATAAGACTTATATTGTTTGTTTGATGCTAAATATTTAATAAGATATCACACATGTATAATAGAAATTGTAGTATAGAAAACGTCCTGTTATGAAAAGGAAAAAAGGAGATCCATGTGTGGATTACAATAAAATAAATACATTTATTAGAATTATTTATATATATATATATATATATATATATATATATATATATATATATATATATATATATATATATATATATATATATATATATATATATATATATATATATAATATGCACTATTTTTTATATATATATATATATGCACTATTTTATATATATGTATGTATTGTATAATATAATATTGTGTGTATATATATATACTATACTACTAAACTATATAGCAAATTTAGTTACATTAATATAACTATATTAAATAAATAACACACATCTGAGTACCTCTTAAGCAAACTAAACCTGGAACATAACCTGCTCCGGAGGCTACTTACATAATCTGAAAGTTACTTCTGTTTTTGTAACCAAAAGTTGAGTTTATTTGAGCTTACTTAATCTTAAACATACCTGGGTATGTCACATAACCTGCTTTCTGGAACCCGCCCCGGATTGTTTTCATGGTATGGTCAAATTCAAACAGCCACAAAAGAGCAGCTATTCTACACCTACTGACCTGATGCGTAAACATTATGCCAGACGGGATTTAAACTTTGCCGACTAAAGGCCCAAGTTTGGTTTGAAGACGAAAAACATACCCAAACACAATGTTCTCTCACCATTTCTAACACTCACCACGTTCGGTGTGGTCTGTCAGAGCGGAAACAAAAGCTTGTTTCTTTTCGTCATCTCTGGACACGTTCATATGCAAATGGAACAAGCTTATTTTCAGGGCTGGGTGGGTTACTTTTAAACTACACTACAGATTACAAAATACATGCTTTAAAAAGTAATTTGTAATGTATTTCGTTACATTACTCAAGTTTAGTGACTTAATCTAAATACTTTAGAATACTTTGGAATACTAATAAGTGTGGAACAAACACAAAAAAGGCAATTGCAAGTTTTTATCTCACAATTGCATGATATGAAGTTGCAATTGTGAGTTATAAAGTAAGAATTATGAGATATAAACTCGCAATATTGAGAAAAGTCAAAATTATGATGAACTCACAATATTGAGAAAAGTCAAAAATGTGAGATATAAACTGAAAATATTGAGAAAATTCAGAATTATGATATATAAATTTGCAATATTGAGATAAATCCGAATTATGAGATATAAACTCACAATATTGAGAAAAGTCAGAATTATGACACATTAACTCACATACTAAATTCACAATTGCAAGAAAAAAAGTTAGTAGTATTGCAAGTTTATATCTCCCAATTCTGACTTTATAACTTACAATTGTGAGTTTAAATCTCGCAATTCTGAGAAAAAGAAGTCAGAATTGTGAAATTCAAACTCACAATTGTGAGGGAAAAAATAAATTGTGAGAAAAAGATGCAGTGACGAGTGAATTATAAAATGACTCACAAACAACTATCACAAAACATGAAAACAGTGGAAAACATGAAACTTAACTCCTCTTTTTCAGACGGTCAGAGTCAGAGAATCACCAATCGCTGTTTAAATGACATTAAAATTCAAAGTAATCACTTTGGTAATCTAAAACACTTTTCAGATGTAACTGTAATCTGATTACCACCCATTTAAAATGTAACTGTAATGAAATACAGTGACTCAAATTTTGTATTTTAAATACGTAACTAAGTTACTTGTATTTCGTTACTCCCCAACCCTGATTATTTTGTCCAAAAGATCACTTGAAGAAATCAGGATAGAAGTGGCTGAAAGTGGATGGATACTAGAAATACCATGTGTGAACGGGAACGTGTCTTTTTAGTCCACTTGTGATCCGATCGACCAAAACGCATCTTAATACCAGGTGGAAACAGGGCCTGATTCAAAACACACTTGAACTAACTTGCAAATTGTAAATAAATAGTACATCAATGTAAATTCTTATACATTAGTTGCAAGTGTGCATGAGCATCATTTAATGCCTTTCATGTACATCAACTGAAGCTTGAATTCACATCAGTCCAGCACACGCCACCGATTAGCTTTGATACAGAGGTAGTCTTTTTTTTCATCGTTTGTTTCTTTTAAATTAAATGATCCAAATAACTGTATTGAAGCTGCAGAAATGGTTTGAAATCAAACCAAATAAAACATGAACGTAGCATATTTATTTGGATTTCATTATACAGACACACTCAGAGACTCATTAAAACCACATGGAGGAGGAAATGCTTCTCTCAAAACAAACGCCATCAGTTTGGAGCTTTTGGCAGGGGGAATGGTGCGATGCTTTATTGTAAAGAAAGAAAGAAAAGAAACGGCTCTGGTATGTCAGTAACCGTAAACAGGGGTGGGTTCGTTTTTCATTAAACATTAAAAAAATCATCTGGCAATGGCATTTGAGTCAAACCTGAGTTCAATTAAAGTGCCGACAAAAGGTTTAAACCTCCAAACTAAGATGAAATTATTCCAGATTTCTGTTTGCAAGAGAAGCATTTAGATATAAATACAAAAGATTTGGTGAAGTGTTTTCCTCCTCACAGGTGGTCTTAAAGAGTCAAAAATGAACTGACCTGGTCCGGGTTCATGTGATTTCCAACTCATTTTTCCTGGCATGTGTGTGATTAAATTATGCTTGGCAAATAGCAAATACCAAAACATGTCAAATAGGAAAATAAACTTACATTTGATAAGGTCTTTGGGAAGATTTTCATTCTTTTTAGATGAAAAACCTTCCACAAAATATCATTGATTTATTGGAATAAGACAGGCGGAATATTTAACATTTTTGAATAAATTCCCTGAGAGCCGACTGCCTCTGCTAAGACATTTTACACTTATCCATGTGTTGTTTTCGTCAATCGAGCCTTGGAAAGTCAGAGTTGTTTCGTTTGAAGTAATTTGTGAAGTGCATGCAAGAAGAAAGCCAAGTTCATCTTCCAGCCGTTCAGTCCAGAAGATTTGTCGAAATGCAAGAAAATCTTTTCCAGTGTAATACAGTTTTTCTTCCCTTTACAGCAATTTTATAAAAAAAGTTGAATTGTAAAATGCACATAAATGTTGTAGAGTTTGGTTTGTCCTTGACAGCATGCATGAACTTCACAAGTTTGTGTAAATGTTTGTTGTCTATTTATAATCGTAATTAAGGGTTTTTTATTCAACTGATCATGGCCCTGATGATCGTCTTATCCAAAAGAGGTTAAAGGCAGAAATACAAATCTTGTTTTTGATATAAACCGACTGTTTTCCCTTACTAATCCGCATGAATTGACAATTTATTTGAGCCGCAAAGAATGTTAAAGGGATAATCAAACCAAAAATGGAAATTGATTTATCTACAGTAAAGAGAAGATTTTTGCATGTCCACTCTTAATAAAATTCAAATTGGGTTGAATATGGACAAAGCATTGGGCATTTGGGTTGTTTTGACCAACCTGCTGAGCAGTTTTATTTAATTATATTTAAAAATGACTTTATAGCTGGCTTAAAATGAACCCAAAATAGGTTGGAAATAAAAAATCAGACTCACAATTACTGGCAACAGTAATAATCAAAAGGTGAACATTTATTAATAAGCGATTCAATAAATGTTTATAATTTAATTGTTATTTATTAAACTTATAAATAAATATTCATTCATTAAATATATTAATACATGTTCAACCTATTTTGGGTTCATTTTAACCAAGAAATATAGTCATTTTTAAACAAGACTTGAGTTACATAAAACTATGGAAGCCCGTTTCCACCACTGGAAAAAAAAAAGAAGATTATTTCGACTTTTTATCTCAGAATTCTGACTTTATATCTCACAATTGTGACTTTATATCTCACAATTGTGACTTTATATCTCACAATTCTGACTTTATATCTCACAATTCTGACTTTATATCTCACAATTGTGACTTTATATCTCACAATTCTGACTTTATATCTCACAATTATGACTTTATATCTCACAATTATGACTTTATATCTCACAATTATGACTTTATATCTCACAATTCTGACTTTATATCTTACAATTATGACTTTATATCTCACAGTTATGACTTTATATCTCACAGTTATGACTTTTTTTCCTCACAATTCTGACTTTATATCTCACAATTCTGAGAAAAAAAGTCACGATAATCTTCTTTTTTTTTCCAGTAGTGGAAAACTACCCAGCAGGTTGGGTTAAAAAAAACAACACAAAACAAAAAAAAACAATAAACAATCGCTGGATTTGTCCATTTTACCCCGGGTCATTTTTAACCCAGCATTTTTACAGTGTAGGTTTAGAGGGCAGAATTTTATTTTTAGGTGGACTATCCCTTTAATGCATTTATCCATAGGAGTTATGTATCATCTGAAGTTTCCTGTTATGCAAACAGCTCGGCCCTGGTTTTGTATTTTCCTCTAGAAGTGTCTTGACACGAGTCCAGCCTCCCTCCAGCTTAGCAGTGGGTTCCTGCTATAGATTTATCAGCAGTTTTTGACCGTTTTGCGCTGCTGTTTTGGTTTCTCAGTAATCTTATACATTGAGCTCAAGTCCTGTTCTTCTGCCAATCAGATTTTGATCCTAAACGGCACTGCATTGTCCGTATAGAGCAGCTGTTTCCCTTGTTTTCATGCTTCGTTAACATGCAACAATGTGAGCGGCGAACATAAAATTAAGTCTGCCCTCCTTGCCCACCTTGCATGTATTTAAACTCCTTCCTTTACCTCTCCATATGGTTTTTGAAAAGTTTTGGGTGCGTCCTCCTCATTGGGTGTTCACCTCATACAGTGATTGTAATATGATTTTCCACTGCCCTGCCTTGGTGCAGAGGAACCCGCAGCTGTAGTAACAGCCCCTGACCCCCTTCCCAAACGCTGGGCCGCCATCTGGACCCTGTTAGCTATACTTGCCATTCAAGTCCTGTTCCTCCCCGAGGGCTCCTCACAGGCAACCGCAGATGAACAGCTCAGCATAAAAGCCAAGACCCTCCTCTTCGTCCCACGCTATGCTGCCATTTTCTCTAATTGTGCTTGGAGGACGTCTCGAGGAAGCTGCGACTGCTTATATACTCATTTATATAAACGCCTCTGCCGTCTCCATGCAGTCTCATGTGTATCATTGTTTATGCATATGGTAATTAGATGAAATGACAGCTGTAGGCATGCCAAGTGTGATGTGGAGCTATTGTGCGTAATATTTATGTTACAGCACATGTAGGCTTGTTCGTCGGTGTAATTGCTTACCTCATGTTGGTCTGGAATGCAGTGCAAGGTAATAATTGTTCTGATCCTGGTTATTGTATGGCTTGTAATCAAATAAATACAGATACATGTATAAATATACAACAATTTATAATAATGAAACAATAAACGCCTTCCGCGAAGAAACAAGCGTGGACATCATTGACAAAAAACAATCAATTATTTTATGTTTTATGAATTAAATGTGCGTAAGATGAGCTTACAAGTTTATATCTCCCAATTCTGACTTTATAACTTGCAACTGTGAGTTTAAATCTCGCAATTCTGAGAAAAAGAAGTCAGAATTGTGAAATGCAAACTCACAATTGTGAGGGAAAAAAACAAATTGTGAGAAAAAGTTGCAGTGACGAGTGAATCATAAAATGACTCACAAACATGAAAACAGTGGAAAACATGAAACTTAACTCCACTTTTTCAGACGGTCAGAGTCAGAGAATCACCAATCGCTGTTTAAATGACATTAAAACTCAAAGTAATCACTTTGGTAATCTAAAACACTTTTCAGATGTAACTGTAATCTGATTACCACCCATTTAAAATGTAACTGTAATGAAATACAGTGACTCAAACTTTGTATTTTAAATACGTAACTAAGTGACTTGTGTTTCGTTACTCCCCAACCCTGATTATAATGTACTGTAGAAAGTCAGATGTCAATTTTATTCGCTATGTGACAGCAGTTCTAAAGCATTCTGCACAGAGAATGTCAAATGCATGATTTCTAAACAACATACATTATTGTTTACAAAATTACAAAGCATAGGCTTCGTATGGTCACTCTGAAATGAGAACACTTTATAAGCAATGCGGTTAAACAGGCAAAACAATCCTGAGTCATTAAACCAGGCCATTGTTGCTTTGTCGCTGCGCTATTTAACAAGGTTCATGCGGTGAGAGATTGAACCAGTACCTAGTTGAAATGGCAAACGGACCACAATAAAGCAGCTTTATTTCACAACAGATAAAAATAAACAAGCTCATTTGGACATAAAGAGAATGACTTCCAGACCACAAAAATTACACTCCCTATGACAACCCCTCGACCGCAGCCTCATTCTGGGACGGGAACCGCAGCCCCCTCCAGACTCCTTAACATGTTTTGCTGTAAGTGTCATTGAGAATGCGGGGAGATTGTATGTATAAAGTGCTTGATTTGCATTTGCCAATGATTTCATTGACTCAAGAGGCAGATCTAAACTCGTGAACTCTTCCGCTGGACAGTTTTGAGAGAGGAGACTGTCTCCATATGGTATGTTTGTAAGTGATGTTTTATTTCGGATGCAATGCTAATATCCTTTGCTGTTGTGCTCCATGGTTCCTCCTGGGCTTGTATTCAAAGATCCAGAATCATATGGCTGGACTCTCAAGTGAATTTCAGAGCAGGACAGAGCCAAGAGTTTTTTGGACTGATGGTGAGCGTCACATGACCTTGATTTAATGGCTCCCTCTGGTGCAATCCTCGCATATTCTCCAGCTTTCCACACATGCCTGACCCGCTCTGTGCGTCCTCTACAGAAATGTCTCTGAAGAAGGAATTTTTGCTTTGCCCTACTTAGGATTGTTGCACTTTTGACCCAAATCTGCAGTGGAAATGCTTTTCTAACACTCTGAATCTTGTGTTGATATGAATGTTGTTGAATTAACTTTATATCTACGTCTGTATTCACTGAAAATCAGCTCAAATCAGCCTAGGTCGGTTACTGTTTTGGAAAATACTAGCAGGGCTGTTGTTGTTAACAAATGCTAAAACTAAAACTGTATAGTTTTCTTAATTCAAATAAAGCAGAAATAAATTATAAACACACAAAAAACTTTTAATAATATACTCTCTCTCTCTTTCTCTCTCTCTCTCTCTCTCTCTCTATATATATATATATATATATATATATATATATATATTATTGTATAAACTGTGTAAATGCATATATGTATATATATATATCTTTTTAAATTAAATTATATGTTTTTGGAAACATAAGTGTATGTTATTTGGTATTTGTTATTTGCATGTTAATTATTATAATATACATTTATGTGAATTCAATTAATTGAACTTTTTTAACCCACTTAAATACATCTTTGTTTTGTTACCAGTTATGAAAAACTGAATATGAAAGACTTAAATGAAAATTAGAAATGTTTCCTTGGCAACTAACTGAAATGAACAGGTTTAGGTTGAAGTACTTCAATTAAATTAGAAATTTTATAAATTATACAAATAAAACTGAAACAAATTAAAGCTAAACAGAAATATATTTTTTTTAAAACTAATAAAAATTCCAAAAACTTAAACTAAAATGAAAACTAAAGATATAAAAATAAATCCTATTTCAAATGATTAATAAAAGCAATAATACTATAAGAAATGATACTACAATAACACTGGTTTCTAGCTGATCCAAGCTAACTTACATGGTTCCTAAATATCTATTCTGCTGTATTTTCATGATAATAAACATTTTTACAAGCAATATATACAATTTTCATTTAAAAAGCTACTGTAATATAGTGACATTTTTATTAAGATGTATCTGAATGTCCATCAATGGAGTAAGATGCTTTTTGCTGCAAGTGGTGCTCAATGAAGAGCCAGCGTCCAGCTCTCCCTCTCTAGACGTAATGGGTGGAGCTTGACCTAAATCATTTTAGGGATTGGGTTAGGGTGTGGCTGGACCTTCAAACTCCACCCATTATGTCCAGAGAAACGGACCTGGATGTCCAGCTCCACTCATTGGCTTTTGCTGTCAGATGCTGTAGTTACAACATCTACCAACAGGGGTTAACTAGGCCATGCTAACCATTGCATTGCATCTTCAAAACATGAGTGAATCAGCAAATATGACAGCAAGCAGGTCGTGTACGCTGGAGGATCACGTGCCAGACGAGCAGCTGCCATTGTTGATGTTCTTCCTTCTCCACCAGCTGGTAAATCACGTAAACCAACCAGGTACTATGTTCTGAAACACAGCTACCACCTTAGGCTGATTTTAGCTAAAAAGGTGAGATAAGGTTTTGACTGGAAATCTTCTGCTGCTGGTGTAAGCTTTGCATTCGTGCCAGAGGAATTTGTGTTGTCAGCTGGATGGGTTGAATAGATCAGTGGGTCGCGTCTCTGTTGATCTTGTCCAATCACTGTGTCAGGGGCCTCTGGAGTGAATCATCAGCATGAAGTACGCTGTCGATAAGTCAAGCACAAAATAAACCTCTAACTGTACCACGGGGAGAGCTCATGTGTTATGAAGAATGAAGCTGAGATGCTTTCCGCTGGGTTCTGACCTCACAAGGGAGGGTGGTTGGACAATAATGTTCATCATTTCTGAAACAATTGTCATAGCTGAGCAAATGTGGTTGGCAACGGGTAAGATGTTACTGTAAAGAAGAGCTAAAATAAAATCAGTCAGTTATTACTGTGGTATCATCTCAAAAATACACCATGACAACAATTTAACTAAACTTTAAATATGTAAAATCTTTATATTAAAATATTCAAAAACCACTTGCACAGTGCATATATTTAGTTCCGCTGTGTACTTACATTTTCCTAAATTATAGGAAAATATTTGTAAATTCAGAGAAAATCACAATTTTAAATAGTGCCCGTCCCTCTCTTGTCACTTGTGCCTGTCAGTGACGTAATATCTGCGTTATCCCTGGTTTCCGCTTTTACTGCACAGTAACCATGGCAACAGATGTGAACAGCTGCGTTACGGCTTGCGGCGCGCTGTTGTTGTTTCGTTCAAACATTATGGACCATGACAAGCAAACTTTGGGACAAAAGGAGAAACAGCGCTGCGTTACCTCACAGTTTTAATTCATCAAATAAACTGACCTGTATGAGTAGAGTTTCAGCACTTGTGAGTAGTTCGGTAGAATGAAATGTCCTCGTTTCTTTATATCCGCCGGGACTCTTGTGTGCCACTGATATCCGTCTCTCATTAGTAATCGCGTCCGTGATTCTCGCTCGCGTCCTGCTTCACACCACAGTCATGATAAAAACATGCATTCACTCATCCATAAACATTATTAGATCCATCGGCATGGCGACAAGTTCCACGATTCCATATTCACTGCGTCATCAACCCTTTGACGCGTATGATCACACCGGTGTGATTAGAACGTTCAGTGCATCACGTGATCAACTGCCAAATTCAAAAGTGTCTGCGCGCGTTCTCTGGCGCTGAGCCAGTCAATATATCACAACTATGCAGTGTTTTCAACCACATAATGTTTATTCTAGGTTTCAGACATTTAAATGCACATAAGTACTGACAAATCAATACATTTAGAGTTTGTAAAATACACACTGATGTCTATGGAAGCGGCAATAACGATCATTTCCATAATAATCAGACAGCACGTTTTATTCATATCAGATACACATAATGTAAGTAACTTTAAAGTTTACTCTACTCTTCTCTCAGTTCACCGGGTAACTTACTTTCATGTATTTCGGGAGAAGTGGATGAATTCACATGTTATAATTCCAACATTTGCGAACTAACATGGCCGCGCCCATCGCGCGTATATGTCAACTAACGCAATAATTATAAAGGTGTTTAAACAGCAAAACACATCCACTTGCACAAATTTGACAATCGGAATGTCAGATATTTCATGCTATAGTCATCAAATTTGTTAATATTTTGAATAAAAAAGGAAAAATTAAATAAAAGCAGATCATAAGTCATACAGCGCTATTGAGGTTGCCGTGTGTCTCGTGACAAGCAATGACGTGTCACCATGGAAACAGTAAAGTGACACGTTCTAAATAACGGTCGCCTTGGGCGCTCAGCCAGAATATTTTAAAATTACGTGCGAAAGGGTTAAACTACGCCTTTGTTATCGTTTTGAAGAGTTTAGCGCCCCCTAGCGGACGAAAACCTACATAGTGCACCTTTAGCATAAAAATGTCTAGGGGTCGGTTCGATTTTTAAAAGCCTTTGAAAGAAGTCTCTTACGCTCACCATCTCAGTAATTATTTGAGCACAAATAAAGTAAAAACACTAATATTCTGAAATAATACTATAATTTAAAATAACTTTTTTATTTGATTGTTTTAAAAGCTACATTTTCAGCATCATTACTTCATCGGTGATCCTTCAGACATCATGCCGATTTGCTGCGCAAGAAATATTTCTTATAGCTATCAATGTTGAAAACAGTTAATATCTTTGTGTAAAATATTTTTGAACATTTGTGTATGCAGAAAACTTATATATTACATGATATTAAGGTAAGAAGGCCTGTGCTGTCTCGCTGATATGGTTTCACGACTTTCTTTCCAAATTGTTTTTCACAGCGGTTCATAAAGCAGCACTTTATCTCAGTGCAGGAACTGTTCAATCGGACCCATGTGTACTGCACATTTCCTCACATCAGGCTCATCTCCAGGCCAGTTCTTCTCTACACCCACTTTATGACCTTGTTTGCTTTTGTTGAAGGCTCCAGCTGGCCTGACCGGTTCGGAAGACCACTGAGACACATCCCTTTTCATTTTTGCACGGCGCTCCACACTTCTCACCGCTCTCCTGCCTCTCTATCCCCTCTCTCTCCGTCTGTGTGAGTGCGTGTGTGTGGTCCCTGCCAACGGTTTTGGCCGCAGTATGTGCTAATGACCAGTGAAGATGTGAAGTATAGCTGTCAGGGTCTGGTTTGTGCCCCACAGCCACATCTAGAGAGACTTTTTTTTCTAAACACGAAGTTAATGGAGCAGACAGGTTTTGTGCGACAGGCCCCCCATCCACCCAGGGGAGGTCTAAGGTGGAGGTCTCTGTGACGGTGGACGATTGGACCGAACGAGTGGATTTCAGGAAGTTTTCTCTGCTTTGTTGATGCTAACTTCAGTCATGCAGCAGGTATGTGTATACATGGTCTGACAGTCCAACAGAAATCCTCCATACACTCTTAAAATAAATGTTCCAAAAGTCAGTTTTCGCAGCAATGCCATAGAAGAAATATTTTGGGTTTCCTAAAGAAAGTTTGTGTAAAGAACATTTTAATTAATAAACTAAAGAACCCTTTTCAGCTACAAAGAACTTTCTGTGGAATGGAAAGTTTCCATGGATGTTAAAGGTTCTTACTGGAAGAACGTAGGCTTTGAAATTGAAATTGAAATTGACGCTTTGCCAGCAGTTTGATTGACAGGCGATCTGACCAATCATAACCCAGAATCCGCCATTTTGTCTGTCAAAGCAGTCAGGGGAGTTAGTAGATTAACGTTGGTGAACTTGAAAAATTGTGTGTCCTCACGTCTTTGAAACAACATTCCTTCTGATGTTCATTCATGTTTATTTGATGCTATAAATGAACTAGTATGAAGAGATGATCGAGGAGCTACAGCGATCTGTCACGACACATTAAAGAGACACTATAGGCTAAAACTTCTTTAAAGAATTACAATATATTAAATTTGAAACTTTCATATCAAAATTAACCTGCTCTGTCTTGTCTGTCGACATGTTGTCAGTGTCCACTTTTGGCGGATTCGGGGTTATGATTGGTCAGATCGCCTGTCAATCAAACTGTTTGCGAAGAGTCAGTTGCACGTTTTTATCACACAATTCTGACTTTAGAACTCGCAATTATTATAACTTGCAAATATTATTATTTTTTATTTTTTTAAATATTAAAATATTGCATATTCTGCAAGGTTATCAAACTTATGAGCAGAACTGTAGTTTACGCTGCTTTTACAGACCATCAGAGTCTGTTTACATTAATGTTTAAATGAAATAAATGACATTAAAATTCAAAGTAATCACTTTGGTAATCTAAAAACCTTTTCAGTTCTGATTTGATTACTACCCCTTTAAAATGTAACTGTAATAGTTAATCAAATTTTGTCATTTAAATATGTAACTAAATTACATGCATTTCTTCAAGTTCAAGTTCTCTAACATTAATCTACTAACTCCCCTGACTGCTTTGTCGGACAAAGTGGCGGATTCGGGGTTATGATTGGTCAGATCGCCTGTCAATCAAACTGTTTGCGAAGGGTCAGTTGTTGAAAAGGAAATTATAGGCAGGAGGACATAAAATGCAGGCCAAACTTAATCAGTTGTGACATAAAAATAATTCTAAACCGAGTGACATATTGACACCAAATTATACGAAATTGTATGTGTCCGTTGTGAAAGTATGATTTACTCATTTAGACAACGTAACTTTAATGTGAAGTTCACAATGTAAGTTTAAATCCAGTTTGCTTTGAGCCACGCTAAATGCGTTGCTGGATAGGCCAGTGTTATAATAGTGTAATGCCACTGGCTTGAAAAGAATGTGACTGAATCTTTCCTATAAACAAACCAGAAACATCCCGCCAGTGAAGGACATCTGAGGTGCCAGTCCAAGGTCATATTTTCCAGCCCGGCCTTGGACAGGAGACGCCGCCTTCGCACAATAACTCCTTTCTTTTGTGTGTGTCTGTACCGCAACAAGTGAGCTTGATCTTTAGGAGGATGTGGTCTGTCAGCGGTGTTTAGACTCCTAAAATACGATATTTCTGATCGCTCAGCCACAACATACCACTGTCAAGTCACCTTTACTTATATAGTGCTTTTACAATGCAAATTGTGGTAAAGCAGCTTCACAGTATTTATTCGTTCATCATTCATTCATTCATTCATTGTAGGACTAAATTGATTTGGATGGGTCTTAAAATAATCATTCTGGCTTAGTTATTTTGAACATCAAAAGTACTTGTTTCTCACTAGAACATGACAAAAACAAATCAGCATTTCATCCCATTTATAGCCTTAAAATTTTAATTTATTGAAACAAAGTTGATAAAACAGCAAATCTCATAAATAATAATAATGAAACAGCAGTGTTTATGAAATGTAAATGTCATAATCTAAATTGTAATATTTAGTTTGAGGTTGATGATCAACGTTTAAGCATGTGTTGGAAAAATAAATAATTTTTTAAAAATAGCTTCAGGACCTGTTTTGTATGGAAGCCCGTTTCCGCCACTGAAAAAAAAAAAAAAGAAGATTTTTGTGACTTTTTATCTCAGAATTGTGAGTTATAAAGTCAGAATTCTGACTTTTTATCTCAGAATTCTGACTTTATATCTCAGGATTCTGACTTTATAACTCACAATTCTGACTTTTTATCTCAGAATTCTGACTTTATATCTCAGGATTCTGACTTTATAACTCACAATTCTGACTTTTTATCTCAGAATTCTGACTTTTTATCCCAGAATTCTGACTTTATAACTCACAATTCTGACTTTTTATCTCAGAATTCTGACTTTATAACTCACAATTCTGAGATAAAAAGTCACAAAAATCTTCTTTTTTTTTTTTTTTCAGTGGCGGAAACGGGCTTCCATAGTTTTGTGTCGGATTGTGGAAAGTGCCTTAAATAAACATTTTAAAAAATATAATATTCAGAACGCTTTTTTTTTTTAAAGAAATTGATCTTGTCGTCTGAAGTCATGAGAATGTAGTCAAATTATGCGATGAAATGCTGCTCTCTGGTGGATGTTGTCGCCCGTTTCTAGTGACAAACTAACCTAAAGCAACTTATTTCTCCTCAAATCGAATAGAGATCGCCAATTTGACTTGAAAGCAAAAATATTTTACTACTGAAAGAAAATCTAAACAAAGTAAAAACCATAATATTATATGGTTTAGTTCTTTATATTTTAAGTCACATTAATGTAATTCTAATTCCATCCAGACATCGAAAGCTCTGAATGTGATTTTCTTTATAATATATTATATATATAAACAAACAGATATTAACTGAGAATGTCATACATTTATTTATTTTAGAACATCAAAAAAGGAAATGTTTTAAAGCTTGTTGTTCAATGCTATTACTCCAGAAAGGCGTATCATTTTTAAGCACACAAACCCTCTACTGTACATATCCATTAACACATCTCCACAGTGAATATGTTTAATTCACTCAAAGACATCAACAAAAGATGTTTGAACGTACAGTTTAATGTACAGAATAAGCAGAGATCCTCAAATTCTTCTACTCTCTCATCACTTAAAGAGTATTTTACATACTTTACATATTGCATTTTTATTTTCAAAGGAATGACAAAGCCAAATGCTCGAGCGCTGTCTTGGAATTGTGCTTTACTGGCACAAGTACTGATTCCTATCGAACGCTCATTTCTGATGGCGTCCTTTGAAAGTGCAATGACAAACTTGAAGACACTGTGGGGAGAAGATGGTGGTTCTTCATTATCACAGATCCATTCCTTTACTTTACATGAAGTCGTCCGAATCATAGCCATCCTGCGGAGAAAATGATCATATCAAGTCATTACAGAATTTGTCTCGACAATATACATTAAACTCAAAGCACGTATTACCTCATTTGTGGTCATGTTGTCACTCTTCATGAGTGCTGAATAATTCCTAAAGGAAAGTAGATGTTACATGTAAGTTCACATAATGAATGCCTGTACCTTTAAATAACAGGCCTCAAAATGATTCAGATGTACAATTATCTTTTTTATTAACAAACAGTGGAGTCTAAAAGTCTGAGACCACAATGAAAATATTGCACAAACATATGGAGCTCAAATGCTGCTGTAACTAAATAATAATAATAAAGATTATTTAACAAATATTCATTTTGAAAAGTAATAAATACAACGGTAGCAGTCTCAAACCTTGAGTCGCACGTGTATTTTCCAAAAACTAAAAAGCATTATAATTGTCAATGTTGAGGTTATAATATGAAGCACCTTAATTCCTCCATCTCCTTTTTCTTCTTCATCTCCTCCTTCTCTTTCTTCTTCTGCTCTTGTATCTGAGCCTTCTTCTCGTTTCTTTCCTCTCTGTCCCGAGACTCTTTCTCAGCGGCAAGATCGGGATAGCGCTCCTCTTTCGTTTTCTCTAGTCTGTTGACAACTTCGTTGATTTTCT
This sequence comes from Zacco platypus, assembly GCA_038088235.1. Classification (NCBI taxonomy): domain Eukaryota; kingdom Metazoa; phylum Chordata; class Actinopteri; order Cypriniformes; family Xenocyprididae; genus Zacco; species Zacco platypus. Next base: position 28,199,436 of record CM076072.1, read on the forward strand.
TTTCTACCGTCACAATTTTCACCTGTCGATGTCGAAGAATTTGCAATTATTTACATGAACACTGCATAATCATATAAACTGTTCAGACAGGCAGGCATATCTATGGAAGCCCGTTTCCAACACTGGGGAAAAAAAAGATTATTGTGACTTTTTTTCTCATAATTCTGACATATAAAGTCACAATTCTGAGATATAAAGTCACAATTCTGAGATATAAAGTCAGAAATCTGAGATATAAAGTCAGAAACCTGAGATATAAAGTCAGAAACCTGAGATATAAATTCAGAATTCTGAGATATAAAGTCAAAAATCTGAGATACAAAGTCATAATTCTGAGATACAAAGTCATAATTCTGAGATACAAAGTCATTATTCTGAGATATAAAGTCATAATTCTGAGATAAAAATTCATAATTCTGAGATATAAAGTCATAATTCTGAGATATAAAGTCATAATTCTGAGATACAAGTCAGAATTGAGATAAAAAGTCATAATTCTGAGATATAAAGTCATAATTCTGAGATATAAAGTCATAATTCTGAGATAAAAAGTCATAATTCTGAGATATAAAGTTATAATTCTGAGATATAAAGTCATAATTCTGAGATAAAAAGTCATAATTCTGAGATAAAAAGTCATAATTCTGAGATATAAAGTCATAATTCTGAGATAAAAAGTCAAAATTCTGAGATATAAAGTCATAATTCTGAGATATACGTCAGAATTGAGATAAAAAGTCATAATTCTGAGATATAAAGTCAGAATTCTGAGATATAAAGTCATAATTTTGAGATAAAAATTCATAATTCTGAGATATAAAGTCATAATTCTGAGATAAAAAGTCATAATTCTGAGATACAAGTCAGAATTGAGATAAAAAGTCATAATTCTGAGATATAAAGTCAGAATTTTGAGATAAAAAGTCACAATAATCCTTTTTTTTTTCAGTGGCGAAAACGGGTTTCCATAATATCTGACTCAAATTATTCTCTCATACAAAAAAAAAAAGAAGAATTTTCCGCTCATCATCTCTCATCGTACCTCCTTCTGTCGATGGAAGCCTATCTGACCGACATCCATGTCTGCCGTTTTCTTCAGATTCGCCCATGGCGTGTAGACAACATTAATATTGTTCATTTTGCATCCTGTAAATAAAAACAGTTGAAATCACGCCTTTTCAAGTCATGATGTTCCACGTAAAGAAGCAGTACCTTGAATACTGTTGTTTTTGACCAGCTGGGCACAATCGATCAGGACTTCCTTCGGTATGTCTTCAATCATTACACCCTTTAATCAGTTAACATAACCGTCAACACAGAAATATAATAAATACAGCCATATACGAAAATGTGCTTCACTTCTCAAAATACCTTGGGCATTCTTAGATACACGTGCGCCGATGAGAGCTTGTCCACATGGAACCTGGAATCACAGAAACATTCATTGGAGATCAAAACTAGAAAAATGTATTTCATCTGTGGTGGCAAGCGTAACATAAATGTTCTCACCAGATATCTTCAGGCCATCCATATTTTATAAGATCCTCATCTGTTGAAAAACAAAAACAACTATTAATGTTCTGACAAAAAAAAAAAGTATTATTTATGAGAAAACCAGCACTTACTTTCATATTTATCTTTGCCCATGTAGATGATATAGGGCGGCGACACAACTGTAAAAGATAAGCATATATTGCAACTTTTAAAAAGTTGCCTCATCACATATATTGCAATTTTGATGTCTTTTTTGTTGTTGTATGGTGTATATTTCGTTGTATTTATGTGTAAGCGTTATAATTATTTGTCTTTGTTGACAACATGAACATGCTGTTGCCTGGGCTCACAATTCACTACTCACCGTCGCTTTTAAAATAAAACACCATCTTTTCGTAAAGACAACCTTTGAAAGGTCTCACTGTATGTATTCAACGAAACACTGAGCACATCAGAGGTAATTCATCTGTATCAGAGACACATGTCATGTGTGCGATCCATTCCGACCACAACAGGAACCAAGCAGCACTGCGATGAAGCAGCGATTCCCGATTCTTGTTCGTTTGAATCGGATCTTTTCAATGAATCGGTTGAACGAGTCTGAAGCATCGCCTGTAAAAAAAATATTGAACATATAGTACAAGCATATATTCAGGACTGGGTGGGTTACTTTTCAAATGTATTTCACTACGGATTACAAAATACATGCTTTAAAAAGTAATTTGTAACGTATTTAGTTACATTACTCAAGTTTAGTAACTTAATCTAAATACTAATAAGCATGTAACACACAAAAAGAGACTTTTTTTCTCATTTGCGTGATATAAAATTGCAATTGTGAGTTATAAAGTCAGAATTGTGAGATATAAAATCACAATATTTAGAAAAGATGTCAGAATTCTGAGATGTAAACTCAATTTTGGGAAAAAAAAGTCAGAATTGTGAGATATTCATATGTTTTCTTTGCGAAGATAGTTAGAATTGACCCTTCGCAAAGACCCGCCCCCTTTAGTTACTGTTGCTATGTCCGTTCTCATGCCACACATCATGTTCTCACGGAGTGAAAAATACATCGAGGTGCAAAGAGGACGCTGACAACATGTCGACAGACATATGAAACAGTTTCATATTTAATATATCGTAATATTTTAAAGAAGTTTAAACGATAAATAGCGTCTAGTGTGTCTTTAATGTGTCGTGACAGATCGTGAACCGATCATCTCTTCATACTAGTTCATTTATAGCATCAAATAAACATGAATGAACATCAGAAGGAATGTTGTTTCAAAGACGTGAGGACACACAATTTTTCAAGTTCACCAACGTTAATCTACTAACTCCCCTGACTGCTTTGTCGGACAAAATGGCGGATTTGTGGTTATGATTGGTCAGATCGCCTGTCAATCAAACTGTTTGCGAAGAGTCAGTTGCACGTTTTTATCACACAATTCTAATTTTAGAACTCGCAATTATTATAACTTGCAAATATTATTATTTATTTTTTTTAAATATTAAAATGTATATTCTGCAAGGTTATCAAACTTATGAGCAGAACTGTAGTTTACGCTGCTTTTACAGACTGTCTGAGATAAAATGAAATGAAAATAATAAATAAAATTAAATGAAATAAATGACATTATCAAAGTGATTACTTTGAATTTTAATCTAAAAACCTTTTCAGTTCTGTAATCTGATTACCACCCCTTTAAAATGTAACTGTAATGAAATAGTTAATCAAATTTTGTATTTTAAATGTGTAACTAAATTACATGTATTTCTACCCTGCATATATTATAATGTATATCCTCAATTCGTATTGGATGGTACGAATTTTTCCGAACTGTTCAAACATGCTAGCATGCTAACTATTTCTGTCAAAGAAAGATGTGGTAAAAGTAGTAAGAGAAGTATGAGGTTCATAATTCAGATAGTTTTATAAACACAGACACGAATCAAGAGTTGATTTTAATAAATAAAAAAACTTTTGTAGACTGATGTCAATTTATTTTGTGTTTAACGTAGATGTTATTTAGCTTCTAAATGACAACAAACCGAACTGAACGTACAGTCCAACGGATTTTTTTTAAAAACCGGTTCTTTGAATCAAACTGTTCAAAAGAACCGATTCACATAAATGAATCCGACTTCCCATGACAAACCGGATGTTATCATGCAACTCACGCTATTTCCGTTTCCGTGTGCGCCACAATTGACTTTGGCGCCGTGTTCAAAACAGATCGCGGGAGAAGGGGAGAGATTTGCCGCAATTATTTTGTTCCAGTGTATTCACACAAATCAAGAAACAGAATCGGAAATATTTACCTGGTAAGTCATCAACTAGAGATAAAGTTGTCATGTCAGTATTTAAATGAGTTTCGTGATGATTGTCGAATCAAGTATGTACTTGTAGAGAGATTTTAATGGCGCCTAGAAAAGAAATGCGGTAAAAATGTGTGAAATGTATTTAAGATTTATATACTGTATGCCAAACTACATATACTTGTATCATAACAATATATGATGCTTTTTTATATATATATATATATATATATATATGTATATGTATATGTATGTATGTATGTATATATATTATATAATATATATTAATTTATTATATATGTATATATATATATATATAAATAAATTAATATAATATTATATATATTATATTATTTATATAATATATATATATATATTATATAATATATATATTAATTTATTTTATATTTAAAAGTATTATTTATTTTAAAGTAGTAAATTCAGTAAAATACCTCAGTAAACAGTGAAAATATAATATATATTATATGAATTTATTTATATATAAATATATATATATATATATATATATATATATATATATATATATATATATATATATATATATATAAATAAATTAATATAATATATATTATATTTTCACTGTTTACTGAGGTATTTTACTGAATTTACTACTTTTTTAACACAATTCTCAATATGATATAATGACAATTTATCAGGAATACGAGACTGTTCCAGAAATGCAAACCTATAGATATCACGATTCCCTGTCTTCTCATTTCAGGTGATTTGAAGATGTTATCCCGAAAAAGAAAGCACGGCTCTCCTGATGCTGAAAGGTATGTGATGTCATTTTGTTTGATATTAACTCGTGAAATCCTCTTGTGAACCATGTTGTTTAAACCCACCACAGTAACCCATCGAAGAAACAAATAACAAGCCCAAGGACTTCGACAACCCGGCAAAAAGAGAACGTTCCCATTTCGCTGGCGTCGAAAATTCCCAGTACGCCGAAGAAGATGCAGAGGATCTCTTCGCTAGAATCCCCTCCGAAACGGATCTCGCCACGCAAAACCGTATTGGGAGCGAGATCCTTCTACAGCAAGCAGAAACCTCTGTATCTCACGCCTCTCGAAAGGAAACTGTTGAAGGAAACCAAGCCATCACCTTCAGAGCCTTCACAGCCCAACTCAACTGCTGTTAAAAAACCAGTGAGGAGGGTTCAAAAGAAAAGCAGCGTCGCTGGTCCACAGTCTAACCTGAAGGGTTACTTTACTGCAAAACCCAAAGGGAAAAGTCCCTCTGACACACAATCGGATCAGCCGTCGAAGGTCACCTTGGCCCCCGTTTCATTCAGCACTATGAAATCCAAAGGTAAACCCAAGCTTGTTGTGGGAGCAGCTTTCTTCAGCTCTGGAAAAAAGCCCTCTTCGTTGTACAAAAAGCCTGCAAAGACCTCAAAGCCTAAACAGCCCTTGACCTACGAGAAACCCAACTCTCAGAAGGAGAAGGAAGTGACGTCAGCACCAGGAGAGCGTTCCCCGGTCCGCCGTGCCATCTTCGTAAAAAAACACCCGGAAGTGGTCAACGATGAAGATGCTGAGAGTCCCAAGCAGATGTCCCCTCAGGTCCTGGCTGATTTGCATGGTATCACCAAAGATTTGAAGGTGATTCTGAGGAGATCGGATTCCTTTGAAGCCGGTTGGCAGGTGAGATTGAACTCTTTGAGTTATCTGCTGAATGTAAAGCCTGTGTTTCTCAAACTGAAAATGTTTTCCAGGACTCGCCCGCAAAAACTGATTCCGTGTTTGATGTGAGTGACGCTCCACCGGATCACAGCGACTCTCGTGATGATGGTAAATCAACACGCATCGGTTCTGTTTGTCTAATATGTTACGTATATGATCAAAATACTTTCTGATTAGAAAATTGTTTGGTAACACTTTACAATAAGGTTCATTAGTTAACAACATTAGTTTTTAATTTCAACATTTACTGACACATTATTAAAATCTTGTTAGCATTAGTTTATGAACTAACATGAACAATCAATGAACAACTGTATTTACATTAATTAATGTTAACGAAGATTAGTAAATGCGTTAACTAATGTTTAGCTAATGAACCTTATTGTAAAGTTACCAATAGTTTTACATTAGGTACCAGCTATTAAAAATATAATTTTATGTATAGTTGTATTTATATATCTAAAATAGTAGATATTATAATAGATTAGTATATATCTACTTTATAGATGTATACAGTCAGTTTATAGGTGTATATATTAAAATAACTTTATAATTAGAAAATAATTCAATATTAAATAATAGTTCTTGTTAAATATGATTTAATGAATTCTGTTTCAAATCCACGGTTAAAATTAAAAATGTTGATGATTTTGTGGATAATTGTATAAATTAACATCTACAAATCTATTAAACAACAACAAATTATCTATACTATATGATTATATTAATTTTGTTATTTTATTTATATATATATATATATATATATAGAGAATATATACATATGAAAGATATGTGTATATATATATATATATATATATATATATATATATATTACATACACACACACACATATACATATATATATACATACACACATATATATATGTGTGTGTATATATATGTTGTTTTTTAACATGTTATTGAAATTAGCATGCATGATAAATGCATACATGTTAAATTTATTAATATTTTGATGTTTTCAATAGATATACCCTAACCCATAGGGTATCTGTAAACAATCAATAATATCTTATATTTGTTTTTAAAAATGATTTATTATTTGATTTATTATCTCTATTCAGAAGAGTCATCTGTATATCCCATCTTTGGCACTAAAAGGTAAGACACTTGTATACAAATTTTTTACCTAATTCATCTGTGACAAAATAATGAATATTAGAGGGCACAATACATGTGAAATTGAAATACAGTTTCAAAAGTACAGCTGCATAAAGTGATATTAAACCTTGTTTTTGCCAGGTCACATTCAGTGTTTTGTATTGAATGTCATGACCATGTAACGTTGAGCCTCATCAGTTATTCTTTCTCGGTCTTAGATCTCAGAAAAAAGGAGTTTTGTCACCACCACTGAACAGCAGCACTCCTTCTGCCCTGACTGGAACTCTTTCTCTCAAGGCCCGAGAGAGGAGTGCTCTGAGGAGAGAGATGAGGAAGCAGACGGATAACCAGCTCATCATTGTGAGTAGAAGCTGCAATGGACGGAAATAACTCTATGGTTCTTCAGCTCTTGTTAATGTTGAATGCATCTGCTCTCTAGGATGCTGGTCAAAAGCAGTTCGGTGCGACCATGTGTGAGTCCTGTGGGATGCTGTACAGCACAGATAGCCCTGAGGACAACTTCCAGCACACGCAGTTCCATCAGCGCTTCTTGGACACCATTAAGTTTGTGGTGAGCGGTCATGATGTTGTCATCCATGCAATTTTACTACAAAAATGTTGCCGTTTCACATCAATTTGTATGTTTTTAGGGCTGGAAAAAGGAGAGGGTTGTGGCAGAGTTCTGGGATGGAAAGATTATTCTCGTTCTTCCTGAAGACCCAAAGTATGCCACAAAAAAGGTGTGCTGGCAGTGGTTGGTTATAGCTTCTTCTGCCCAGCTAAATCATCACTATTTTCTAACTTTCACTGCTTCGTTCCAGGCAGAGGACGTGAGACGGATCGCGGACTGTGAATTGGGCTTTCAGCAGATCACACTCAGTAGCCCGAGCTCGGCTAAAACCTTCCTGTTCATTAACAGCGACAGAATGGTTGTGGGATGTCTGGTGGCTGAGAATATTAGACAGGTGAGTCTTTGTCTACCTAAAGATTTCGGCTCAGAATGGCTAAAACTGATCGTGCCGAACCCTGATCGTGTGTTTTCTAGGCCTTTCGGGTGCTGGAGCAGCCGGAGAAACCCAAAGACATGAACAAGGAGGATTTCATGGAGCGTCACAGAACCTGGTGCTGCTCCACCGTGCCGGAAAAAGCCATCTGTGGCGTCAGTCGCATCTGGGTCTTCAGTCTGATGAGGAGGAAGGGCATCGCCACTCGCCTTCTGGACACTGTCAGGTACCGAACATTTTCTGAGCATTAATAAGATGAAAGATTTCATGCATAAATGACTTTGTGTATATGAAACTGTTGTGTCTTACTGATAGGAATACGTTCATGTACGGGAGCCATCTGACCAAAGAAGAAATCGCCTTTTCTGATCCTACGCCGGAAGGGAAGCTGTTTGCCACAAAATACTGCGAGACGCCAACATTTTTGGTGTACAACTTCATTAGTTAAAGAAAAGCATCTACACTAGGTTTTAGTTTGACTGCATTTGTTAATGCTTTTGTAAGTCCCTCCGAGTTTAATAGATATATAAAAAAAAATTGTTAGATGTTCAAATGAAGTTCAGTCTGATATGATAAAATAGAGACTGATGTTTTGTCTGTAATGTTGAGTTCTTGAATTCATATTTAAGGCACCGTTTACTTCAGCACAAATGCTGACTGTTTATAGTAAGTAACAGGTTCTAAAGCTTCCTGTTTGGAAAATTAGGCTGTCGTAATTGCTTAAAGTTGGTTGTAAAATTAACAAAAACATTCAGTTGAACCGCTCCTTGCTTTTGCTTTGTACATATTTGAAAATAAATGGTCTTGTTCTCGTATTTGTGTAAATGTGAGTTATACAGCTAGTGTGACTGATCACTATTCAGGTTTTGCGTTTACTAGTTAATGGTTTTGTAGTGCGACGACGTTTTAAAAGTACAAATGTTCCTAATAGTTTGTCTGCCCATAAAAACTTGCTTTCATTCTAAAATTATAAAATGCTTTAGAAGGTTTAGAGCAGAGGTTACCAACTGAAAAATGTAAATAAACCGGACTAAATTACTGTTTACTTCTAAAGACTGGTCAAAGGTCAAGCTTAATTATAATAATTTCTATGGACAGCTATTGTTTTTCTATTATACATTAACATTATGTGGTCAACAGAAAGTAAATAGAAATTCTATTCTGGATTTTTTTTTTCACTGTACAAATAGGCTTATATGAATAGACTTAAATAGACCCAATTAAAATATATATATATAGCTATATTTATATTTCAGTGCTTGACATCAAAAACTTCAAGATCTTCTAGTTTGTCACAGCAAGACATGTTAACTTCACACACAAATTCACGAGCCGTCAGTTAATTTTATAACGGATAAGACGTCAGGGAAATTAGAAACGCTTAATGAGTTAACTACAAAGTAAACTGACTAACAATGAAAAATACTTTAGCATTTATTAATGTTAATGTTGACTAATACATTATTAAAATCTAAAGTTGCATCTGATATTTAATATGAACTAACCATGAACAGTTTTATTATATTAGCAATAAAAATGACCTATCAAATCCATTCCTCATTGTTAATTACTGAGTCAATGCATTAACTACTGTAGTGTTAAAAACCTTAAATCATGAACATTGCTGTAGCGCTTTACTTATTATAGTAATTGTAAACAGTATACTAACTGAACCTAACTCATGTAGTTACCCAGTACTTATGTAATTACACTAAGTATTCACTGTAAAGTACAAATGATATTTCTATGTTGAAAATAAATGACTGGTCAGCTCAAAGTATTTTGTCAGTGAGAACTTAAAAACTCCCATCAAGTAATGATTGTGAAAGTCACTAAAAAAAGCTCAATCTGTGCTATATTCATTTCACTCATGAAATCAAGCCCATTTTATACACAAAGACACTTTAATTCAAATTGCACCGTAACAACTACAGTATCTAGAACATGTCTGAAAGTCAACAGAGCACATAAGAACATATATAGCATGACAATAATCGACAGAAAAATATTTACAATGTGACAAAGAAACATCTCACAAAGTAAAATTATAGAACCAGACTTAACCTGAAAACATACCAATATATTTTACATTGAATGGAACAGAGAATTCAATCAATTATGATGACCTCACTGTTTTTATCACAAAGCTGGATGTTGGATTCCAGCACCTGAACAATGTGAGCTGCAGAGGGTCTTTTCTGAGGGTCTTCTTCTGTACAGAGACAGAAGAGCTCCACCATCCTCTGGTAAGACCCTCCGAGAGTGGCCGCGTCCAAAGCCGGTCGAGTTCCCAGCCTCTCATAATACGCATCTTCATCGAAATCATTCTCATCGAAGGAGTCATCTAAGAAAAAAGAGAGAATAGATAAGAGGCACTTTGAAAATCTATTCGCTATAGGATGTTATAAAAAGCAGATGGATTTGATTACAGTAACTTTACCATCATCATCATCATCATCATCATCACCCTCTGTGTCCAGCATCTCCAGGTGAGGAACAGAAAGTGTCATCATCTCCCACAGCGTGAGTCCATACGCAAAGATATCAGCTTTGTCTGTGATAATCCCGTCCTCCAAGGCTTCCTTAGGCTTCCACGGTTCCGTCCCAATGTAGTGAGCCTTTGGATCGCTTACTGAGGAACGACGGGTTCGAAATAATATTTTAATAGAGTGGGTCTCAAAACAAGAAGGTATGAAGAAAACAAAAAAGGTTGAAACGTTAAATCTTTTCATACCTTGCATGTTTTCATCCAGTGGCAGAGAAACACCGACATCGCAGATTTTGATGCTTTCAAAGTCGCCCTTGATCACAACATTGCATGATTTCATGTCTCCATGTAAAATCTTTTTCTCATTATGCAGGTACTGAAGAAAAAACAAAAAGCTTGAGATTACATAATAATTACATGGAAATATGGAAAAAGCAGTAAAGGCACGTTTGATAAAAATATATTTTTAAAAAATAAAAAAATAAAATCAGCCTACACCACAACTACAACGATAATGGCAAAGAGGAACGATATCGTTGGAAACACTTTCAAAACTATTTTTTCTCGCAATTGCAAATATATGTAAATATAAACAGTTTTTGTATAAACAATTCTGAGACATAAAGTGGCAATTCTGAAAAAATCAAGTTGAAATTCTGAGATATAAAGTTTATATCTCGCAATTCTGAGAAATAAATAAACTTGCACTTCTGAGAATTCCGAAAAAAAGTCAGAATTTCGAGATATAAAGTCGCAATTGTGAGAAAATGTTAGATTTGTGAAATGACTTTTCTCTCAGAATTGTGACTATTTTACAGAATTCCAAGTTTATATCTCGCAATTCTGAGAAAAAAAGTCAAAACTATATCAAAATGATAAATAGAAAATAATATCAATATAAAAAGTCGCAATTACCTTTTGTATTTTTTATTTCTTTTGTTTGCATACTCATCAGCTGGAAAGTGATTCCAACAATATCATATTATCGTATTAGTTGTGATGCGGACTCTACATTCAGAGCGATTTTCAAAACGATATCTTTATCGTTATAGTCATCGTCCCTGGTGTGAAAGGGCCTTTACAGCAAATGACTGATTTCACAACCACACCTGTAAACCGCGTGCGACGTGAAGAGCCACTTTTTCAATAGTGGCCACTGGAAATGCCTGTAGACCCTCATCGTTCCTCTTCTCAATGAGGTCGTTCAGAGACTGCTCTCCACCGTACTCCATCGCTAAACACTTAGAGCCGTCCTTTGCTGTGGTAAAAGCTCTGAAACCTTAAAAAAAGGGGGGAAAATCATAAATATATGTCATATTTAGCTCTACATTATACTGTAATATTTTTAAGAAATACTTGCCAACAATATTAGGGTGGTGCAGGTCTTTTAAGATCTTTGCCTCCTCGGACAGACGCTTCTGATAAACAGTCGTTTGACTTTTTGCACACTTGCTGTTGATCTTCTTAATGGCCCATGGCGAATGAGTCTGCTTGCCCATCCTGAGGTTAATATTGGCATAGATGTTTAAACTTGTCCATTACATGAACATGGTGTAGGTAGTCATATATGTATGTACCTGTTCATGAGATAGACATTCACGCCTGTCCCGCAGCCGAGCTTCTTCATGAAAGGAGAGGCAGGAATGGTGACTGGGGTTCCACATGCACTGACTGATAACAGACAATATATTTAAATACATTATTAAATACTTTAACCAACGACCAGAGCTGGGTAGGTTACTTTTAAAATGTATTTCACTACAGATTACAAAATACATGCTTTAAAAAGTCATTTGTAATGTATTTTGTTACATTACTCAAGTTTAGTAACTTCATCTAAATACTTTAGAATACTTTGGAATACTAATAAGTGTGGAACAAACACAAAAAAGGTCATTGTGAGTTTTTATCTCACAATTCTGACTTTTTTCTCAGAATTGCGTGATGTAAAGTTGCAATTGTTATATAGTCAAAATTATGAGAAATAAACTGAAAATAATAAGAAAAGTCAGAATTATGAGATATAAACTGAAAATAATAAGAAGTCAGAATTATGAGATATAAACTGACAATATTGAGAAAAGACAGAATTATGAGATATAAACTGAAAATAATGAGAAAAGACAGAATTATGAGATATAAACTGAAAATAATGAGAAAAGACAGAATTATGAGATATAAACTGAAAATAATGAGAAAAGACAGAATTATGAGATATAAACTGAAAATAATGAGAAAAGACAGAATTATGAGATATAAACTGACAATATTGAGAAAAATCAGAATTATGAGATATAAACTCACAATATTGAGAAAAGACAGAATTATGAGATATAAACTCACAATATTGAGAAAAGTCAGAATTATGAGATATAAACTCACAATATTGAGAAAAGTCAGAATTATGAGATATAAACTCACAATATTGAGAAAAGTCAGAATTATGAGATATAAACTGACAATATTGAGAAAAATCAGAATTATGAGATATAAACTCACAATATTGAGAAAAATCAGAATTATGAGATATAAACTCACAATATTGAGAAAAGTCAGAATTATGAGATATAAACTCACAATATTGAGAAAAATCAGAATTATGAGATATAAACTCACAATATTGAGAAAAATCAGAATTATGAGATATAAACTCACAATATTGAGAAAAGACAGAATTATGAGATATAAACTCACAATATTGAGAAAAGTCAGAATTATGAGATATAAACTCACAATATTGAGAAAAGTCAGAATTATGAGATTTATAAGAATAGTCAGAATTGCAAGCAAAGAAGTTGAGAAATAAATTTGCAATTGCAAGAAAAAAAGACAGCATTGCAAGTTATCCCGTAATTCTGACTTTATATCTGATTTCATAAAATGCAATTGTGAGTTCAAATCTTGGATTTTTGTGAAATGCAAAATCGCAATTGCCAAGAAAAAAGTCAAACTGTGAGATATAAAAGTTGCAATTACCTTTTTACCTCTTACATTAATGTTTAAATGACATTAACATTCAAAGTAATCACTTTGGTAATGTAAAATACTGTAATCTGATTACCACCCATTTAAAATGTAACTGTAATGAAATACAGTTACTCAAATTTTGTATTTTAAATATGTAACTAAGTTACTTGTATTTCGTTACTCCACAACATCTTGACGATGTAACGTGCAACTCGATTCAGTGTAAATATAATATCAGAAAAGTTTAAAGTTCACTCTACCTGGACTTTTCACTTTTGCAGGCTTGCGAGGCGTCTTAAAGGCACTGGGTGATTCTTTGTTGGCCTCCATTTGTCTAAAATTAACAAAATATCATCAAATATTTGTTTACATTACGTTACACAATCCGGAAGAGAAACGTTACACACGTTAAATCACGCTAAACACAAGCAATTACACACAACAAATTCGTAATGCGTAATATGAGACACATATATATATATATATATATATATATATATATATATATATATATAATGTAAACAACAACAACAACAACAAAAACAAATTACATTAGATATGAGCTTCAGACTGAGATGCTATAAAACGCGCCCGTATTTCAAATTCAACGGTTTGGTTGACGTCATACGTACGTCAAGCTACAGTGTCCGTGGAGGGACAAAACCGATTGCTTGCGTTTTCGTTTATTTCTTCAGGTCCTTTTCCTTATTTTGTTCTCCAGTGTTACTCTGTAGAATATTGTTATAAAATTATTTAATACTGAATAGATAAATAAATATATTATAACTTGAATGATTATGAATAATTAGATTAGGATTACATAATTAATTATTGTTAAATAAAACTATTAAAACATTTTTGTTCATCAAAATAAAGTTGAAGTAAAATATAAACGTTAGATGAAAAAAAATTATGAAATGAAATTAGTTTAAGATGAAGCACAAAAATTACTATATGGAAATAAAGAAAAATGTGAAATAACAATAAATTAAACCAAATAAAAAAATCACATAAAAATGACTAAAAATTAAAATTAAGTAAAAGTAAAAATTAAAATTAAACCAAAATGAAAATGAAAAAATAAAAATAAAGATTAAAACTAATTAAAAAGATTGGGGTTGTTTCAATATTATTGCTATAGGCTTCTAATTGTTTTCATGACTATTTTTAAACCATGAGATGCCTATATAAACTGGTCTAAATATATATATATATATATATATATATTTTTTTTTTTTTTTTTTTTAGTGCTACACAACTTATTTGTATCATAAAACTGCCACACCATTATTAGGTAAACAAATGCAATACTCACCTTTGTCCACTAGATGACATCATGTACGCACTGGAAATTGCTTAAAAAGCCAGTTGCATTTTTGCAAGAGTTATTTCTTAAATGTTCTGCAATGCCAAAGCCAAATCTAGATAACCAAGTGGTCAAACATGCTTTTATTTTATTTTTGTTTTTCACTGCAGAGTTCCATTTTTCAAGCTTTATTTTAACTTATTATTTCAAGTAGTCTACTCGGCTGGGCAGAGAAGAGAGAGAATAAAACCTACTTTAAGGCAAAGAAATCAACTCCAGTCCGATTAGGTGAAAATATGCAAATCACTTACATCCAAGATTTGAATGTGCTCCATAAAATAACAACGACCCAAATTCCTGTTCAAAACAAAACATAAAAAATACAGATGTCATGCACTTTGTTGCTGTGATTATCATGTTTGAGGAGAAAATCAGCTGTTGGCATCACTCCAAAGAACAATCTGTCCTGGGAATATCTATTTGACCATTTAAATTAAACTTCCACTGGCCATAAATCGCATTAACAATGGGAACATAAAAACAAATAAATGCTTCCTGAAAAGTCATGTGATCAGTGCATGACAAAGCACAACATCTTTTCCACACATGGCTTCAAGCATGACATTAACTTTTTATATGTTTAGCTCTGAGGGCTTGTGCTACATTGTCTGGCAAATTGTCTTTTCGTACAACGCCTCGAGCAAAACGAGGATAATACTCCATGCTGTGCTATCTATTATAACTGAGAAAATTATAACAAAAGCACCTGGTACTCATGAGAAGTTTATTTGTTTTTACTTGTTCATTGACAGACAAAGATGAGCTTAAATGGAAGGAAGCGAGTCAGCAGAAATGATCTGGGCGACACTCTTGTGTTGCTCTGAGGTTTCGTTCATTCAATTTTGGTCACATTTATTCATTAACACAGAACATTTTGCAGACAAAGTAAATGTTACTTCTGAATGTTCTCTGAACGTTCCAAACAGCCACTTTTTCTTGGAAATCGGAACATAAATGGAACGTTTCATTTTACCTTAATAGCAAATGTGGTATTTTTTGAATGTTCTCTGAACGTTCCAAACAGCCAGTTTTCTGGGAAATTGGAACACTGATGGAACATTTTATTTTGTTGGACGTTCCAAACATTCAATATTCACAAGATATTTTTCTTGGAAATTGGAATGTTGGTGGAACGCTCCACTTTTTTAATTTTGCAAACGTATTTTTGAATGCTCTATGGATGTTCCAATCAGCCATTTTCTTAGAATTTGGAACATTGCTGGAACGTTCAATTTTGTAATTTTTCAAACATATTTTTCAATGTTCTATGAATGTTCCAAACAGCAGTTTTGCTTGAAAATTGGAACGTCGGCTCCATTTTATCATTTTGCAAACATATATGTTCTCTGAAAAAGTATAACATTTATAAAACATTAGATGAGCATCCAACTAAAATGTTTAATGAAAAAGCGACGTATAAATAATGTTTTTGTGCTAACGTACCGAGAACATTATTAAAGACCAGAAAAGTTTGAATGAACTGGTAGAATGTTTGTTCATAACTTTACGAGAACCCTTAGCCAAAATTCTGAGAATGTTCCCTTTGGAAGGAGATGCTTTCCTGACTGAAAATAAAGAATGCTAACAAAAAAAAAAAAAGAGAGAGAGAGAGAGAGAGAGAGATTTTGAAAGGCACCTTTGGATGTATTATCCCTCTGTGAAAGCACTCTCATTTTAGCAAGTACACTAAAGAGTCATGTTCACTGTCTGTGTTACATAAAGAAATGCTGTTCTACTTAGAAATATATATTTCTTTCTCTGTTTCAGCAGTCCCTAAAGAACCGGTGGTCTGCTCGAACCCACTCAAATGCACAAAACGTTACATTTGGTGAAGTCAGCTGACACAGGCTCGATATATATTGACTTCAGTATTATATAGCTGTGTCAGTACTTAGATTTTAAGGCTGAACAAGTGGCAACCAAACACAGTAGTCTACCAATTTCCCCCCCTAAAGTAAAGAAAAATGTGTTGCAAACACTGAATTATATGTCGATTATTTGTTCTGATGTGATCAGATCCCCAAAAGGCTTTGCATTTTTCTTGTCTTTTGATTTCATATTCTTGACAGACAATAATCCATGGCACGAAACGCATGACGCACAGCTCAAACCATATTTATCCGAATTATATTTTCTTTTACCTTGCAAAATTGTGGTAATGGTTATTGAGACTGAAGGCACAACCTGTCAATATTGACATCTGCTTAATTTGGCACAATACAAAAATAATATATGTAGCATTTTCCCCCGCCTGTTAAAAATCGATTTATTTTGCTTTAATTATTTAACTGCGCTTTATTATAAGTTTAGTTGAATTTTATTATTGGATAAAATATTTTTTGTCGCAGTTGTCAGAACAGACTTGCAATCCGTTGTGATCCACTGATATAAAGCTTTTCCAACTCTATATTGTTTTGTTGAGATGGTTGCTATCCCAGATGGTTGGAAGGGTCATTTTAAATGATTGCACAGTTTTATCAAGCTAGGTGGGTGGCATGTTTTTAAAGATCATACACAAAGATCATAATTTTCATGAAAAATCAGTTTAAATTAATTCCGCATACTACATGCAAATCGGAAAATTCAATGCCTCCTATTGAAGAATTGCATTCGTAGACAAAACACAGTATACAGGCACAGACACTGCGTGCATAGAAACATAAATAATCATTCAAAATACAAACAATCCAATTAAATTAAAGGGATGGATACCCCCCCCCCCAAAAAAAAGAAAATTCTGTATTTAATTTACCCGCATGTGATTCCAAACCTGAATGCAGGAACACAAAAGAAGATATTTTGAAGAATGTTGGCAATCAAACAGTTTTAGTTCGCTTTGACCTCCATTGTATTTTTTTGTTCATATAATGGAAGTCAGTGGTAACGGAAACTGTTTGGTCACCATCATTCTTTGATGCTGCATTGAAGAAACAATGTAACACAGGTTTGGAATGATATAAGGGTGAGTAAATGCTGACAGAATTTTCATTTTAGGGTGGAATATCCCTATTAAGGGTTAGTTCACCCAAAAATGAAAGCTCTGTCATTAATTCCTCACCCTCGTGTCGTTCTACACCCGTAAGATTAAGACACATTTTAAGATATTTTTTGATGAAATCCAATGGCTCAGTGAGTCTTCTATTGACAGCGAGGTAATAAACACTTTCAATGCCCAGAAAGATACTAAAACACATATTTAAAACAATTCATGTGAGTTCAACATTAATATTATAAAGCGACGAGAATACTTTTTGTGCGCCAAAAAACAAAATAACGACTTTTCAACAATATCTAGTGATGGGGGATTTCAAAACACTGCTTCATGAAGCTTTACGAATCTTTTGTTTCGAATCAGTGATTCGGTTAGCGTATCAAACTGCAAAAATCACGTGAACCATTGAAACTGCGAATCACTTATGATGTAACGAAGCCTCGTTTACTGAAGTCACGTGACTTTGGCACTGATTCGAAACAAAAGATTCGTGAAGCAACGAGGCCTCACTGATCGATTGGATTTCATCAGAAATATGTTAATTTCACTGAAAAAAATATTTCAGTCTATACATAAGTTTTATGTAATTTAATTACATAGCAATTTTCCATCCATTTGGATTACATAGTTTTAACATAAACAAACTAATAAACTTAATGTGATTCATATTTGTCAGTCATACGTAAATGAAATAGATACGATTTATGTAATAGTTCACAAAAAAATGCCCAGGTTAATGAACACTGTTTAGTGGTCGTGTGTGTGCACACTACTGAGTTAAAGTACAGTTGAAGCAGTGTCAGAGTTAATGAGATCATTAAGTGATGATTGAGCATTAATGATGAACACCTGCTGTTAACAAGCAGAATCACTGAAGGACAGAGAAACACAAGAACTACAAATGAAATCAACTGAAGAGAAAAGACATTTAATCTCTCACTATTCATATACTCAACTATTAAATAAATCTTACCTATTTCATTTACATATGACTGACAAATATGAATCGCATTAAGTTTGTTAGTTTGTTTATGTTAAAACTATGTAATCCAAATGGATGGAAAATTGCTATGTAATTAAATTACATAAAACTTATGTTTAGACAGAAATATTTTTTTGAGTGTTGTGTTCCGAAGATCAACGAAGGTCTTACGGGTGTGGAATTAATGACTGAATTTTCATTTTTGGGTGAACCAACCCTTTAAGATTTGATTTTTTTTTTTTACTTTTTTTTTTCCCCCAAAAGTCATTTCAAACTGATCCTTAAATAAGGATCTTTTATTTTAAATCAATAAATTGGCACATCAGTTATCGGGGATTCCTCGGTGTCATGTGATTATACTCCCTCTAATGTACAAACAGACTATACCTTTATATATATATATATATATATAAAAAATACATGTTTTTCATAAAATCATGTTCTTGAGAGAAAAGGGCAAACATTGTTCACACCATCAGTTTTCAACAATACTTCAACAATTAACATGCACTTCCGTTGAGCGTTGAGCGGGAAACCAACCATCAAGGACTTTGGACCTCCATATTATCAAGTAAAGTGTCTTTCTTAAGGAACTTTAAGGTGCGAATGGATCTCCAGACCCCTACATAACTGTCGCTCAGAGATTGTCTCGTAGGATCCTCCGACGGGATCCCCGGTCTTTCCAATTCTATGGACTCTGCCACTTTATTCTCACGAACGGGACCCTGGTCGTAGCCATCAGCCGATGCCGTCAGGCTGCCGTTGGGAACGTTCTCCAGATCATCTGGAACAGTTTCCGTATCTCCATCAGGCTTGGCTGGTTCCACGTAAGGTTCTCCTGGAAGTTCTTCGTTTTTAGTGGACTCGTCTATATCCTGGTAGGCCAGCTTCTTTTTGGCTTCGTGATACTTCACCGCGCAGTAGGTGACGGAGCCGACGGTGTTAACCACCACGCCTGCCACGAACAGTTTGGTTGGCATCACGTCACTGAATGCCAGCATGCCCACAGTGATCGTCGCGATACTCTTGACCACCCCCACAAAACTGGTGGTGACGGCCGAGTTGATATAAGTACAGTGCAGTGTGGTAAAGTTCATCGCACAGCCAATGAGGATGCAGGTGCAGAAGATTCCTGTGATATACGGGTTCTTCCAACCTTCATACGTCCACATCTCAATGGCATCCATGCTCACAATGGAACAGATGAAGAGAACAGGAGAAGCCACCACAGCAATGGTGTACTGGGCTGTGAGTGGCCCATAATCACTGTCTGCACTCACTTTTTGGATGAGTACCAAATAGGAGGCGTGGACAATCACGGCTAAAACACCAGTCACGTAGCCAAAAGGGTCACCTGTTAGATCTCCAGCACCTGCACAAGAACAGAGCGACGCGGTGCAAAGTTAAAGAGACTGCGCCACACACGATTTACGGCCATTGAAACGCAGACATCACATAGAATATCATATTCTTGCAATTGGGAGGATTTGAATTCTAATACTCGATTCTGTATCTTGAGACTTTACGGAAGGCTACACAGGGGCAAGTTGTCACACTACTTGCTGTGTTGATTCAGATAAACAATTACACAAACGTAACAGTCTTTGTGATCCTCAAACCTAGCATTAAAAACTATTTTTTGGACATTAATTGTCCATTAATGTCAGTTGTCATGCTACAAATATATACACAATATTACTTTCAACGTTTAATTGACTTATAAGCTGTTTAGTGACGGGTTTCATTAAGAAAATACCATATAGTGTGACAACATGCCCCGCTACTGGTAAATGATCCCCCCTATACTTTAAAAATCAACTTGGAATAAAAAGTAGCTCAATATATCCATATATAAATGTGCAAAATATTCCTTACCAGCCAGTGCTGCTCCTCCAGTGGTGATGAGAACTGCTGTTATAACCCCAGGTGATGGCATCCCATTCTTCAGCACACACACTCCAATCGCTAACGTTACCAAAGGCAGGCATCGCTTGAACACAACATACATGGGTAAACTCAGTCCCCTGAGAGACCAGAGGGTTAACGTGGACTGCAAAGTTGACAAAATACAGACACTCGCAAAAACTTTCACTAGCTGGAGGCTGAAGGGTGGTATATCTATCTTGCCCAGTCTCCTCAGCACCTCTAATGTGAGAGCCGCAGTGCCGCTGGTCAGGCACTGAATTAAAGTCAGATACGTGAAGCTGTAGGTCGTAATGAGGAATTTTAACAAAATATTGAGCGATCCCGAAAAGAATCCATGCGCAACGGCCACCGAAATGCCCAGCAGACGTCCTTTGCAAACTTCCATGTCTCCCTTCGTAGGCTGGGGGGTTCCCGGCGTCTCCGTATTACGCACTGAGCTTTGAGTTCACTGCTGAATATTCACGCGCACTCGCTCCTCTCGCGCGTAATTCACACAAGCGCACGAGCTCGCCAGAGCGCAGCTGGAATAATGCGACACGCGCTGCAGTTCCGACCGTCTCCTTCTCTACAATGATTGAATTGGAGTCAACTGCAGCCAATCCATTTACTTTGAAAGTGCTTTACACTTTTATTTCTCCTTCGAGGTAGTTCGCAGTTGCCATCTGTACACCAATGCGCGAACTGCGAAGAATTAAGGTGTTCATTTTCACCAGTCACTATAAAAGTTACAGATAACGCATTAGCCTACAGAATCTTCGTGTCTAAACTCTTGACTTAAAATTTGAAAATGTTATATTTCCTATAAGTGAAATTAGTTACTAAATATATGAGATAGGACGAGTTTGAGCTTCAAAACTTTCTGTTCACAGTTTCAAAGGCTTAATATCAGTTCAAGGTCATTTGGATAACAACAAGCCATTGGAAAATCCTTCACAGCCACTACACAAGTCCTGCTAGTATAGCTATATAACCAAGCAAGCAAACACAGCTTTTGGTTCCCTTTTGAGAGGCAAAATATAAAGAACGTTCTTTTTAGGTTTTATTTTTTGCAACCATAAAATAACGTTGCCAGAATGGTGCAGGGTGGGAATTTTTTTTAAAATAACATGAAAATAACTAATACAGAACGTTTAAAAAAAAAAAAACAACTAAAAAAACTTATACAGAACGTTCCCTAAATATTATTTTTATAAATATGTAAACTATCTTTTATGGAAGCCCATTTCCGCCACTGGAAAAAAAAAAGATTATTGCGACTTTTTATCTCACAATTCTGACTTTTTTTCCTCAGAATTGTGAGATATAAAGTCAGAATTCTGAGAAAATAATCAGTTTTAAAGTCAGAATTTGCGAGAGAAAATTTGAAGAGAAAAAAAGTCAGAATTCTGAGATAAAAAGTCGCAATAATCTTATTCTTTTTTTTCAGTGGTGGAAACGGGCTTCCATAATCTTTCCAATTAAAAAGTTGCAAAATCCCCCAAAAAATAACGTTCTGGGCACCAAAAACTTATGTTATGTAAACGTTATAATAACATTATGAGAAGGTTTGAATATGGTTATACAAAACAAAAGCTAACGTTCTGGGAACCAAAAACTAATGTTCTGTAAACGTTATTAGAACATTAGAATAACATTATATTAACCAAAAACTAACGTTCTGGGAATGTTAAGAAAACTGTCCAGGCTAACCAAAAACAAACCATAAAAAAATAACGTTCTGGGAACCAAAAACTAATGTTCTGTAAACGTTATTAGAACATTAGAATAACATTAGACAAACCAAAAACTAACATTCTGGGAACCAAAAATATCTGGGTACTATCTTTTATTGACAGTTTAAACTCCCTTGAAGACAAAAGAGGACTGGGCGTTTTCTGTTGTCGGCCGGAGGTTGTGGAATGTGATGCATTTCCTTCACTGAAATATTTAAATCTTAAATAAAATCTTGTTTTCTATGGCTTTTAACTGTTGATATTTGGAGCTTTTATTTTATTGTTATGTTTGATATTTCATGTTTTTTATATATAACTGTAATTTTACTGAATATACAGTCCTTTGGTCTGTAGTTGTAAAAGGATCTATAAATAAACTCATCTTGAGACTTGATAAAATGCTACATGAATATGATCCTCAATCAATTCTACAGAAGGCTGTATATCAAAGTACCATAGTATTACTTGATAACATCATCACACAGCCTTTTTTATTCCTATATTCTGCGTGAAATAAAACAAACAATATTTACAATGTGTCTCAAACTTTGATACAATATTCACCAATTTTTCTCTGCTACAACTTAAAATACTCTGAATAGTGTTGGAGGATATATAAAAACGAACCAGGCTCATCATCTAACTCAGAAAGAACAATTCCACCCCCATTGAGATCAACAGATTGCAATGATTTATTAACATCCGTTTAGTAAACTGGAAAGAATCCGGTAGGGAACAACAGTAATACGAACTACATAATTTACCAATTAGCTTTAGACAACAATAAGGCACTCACTGTTTAATGTAAACTCACTTAGTTTGATTTTACACTTTAAAAACACTACAATAACATCACATTCCTGAAAGCAGGCAGTTTTTACACTCAGTGACAGCATGTGATTCCCTGTCCTCTGTCCCACGCTCCCGATGCAATGCTCCCGAGGCGTCCCACGGGTTCTCCTTTAATAGCGTCATTAAGGAAAACCGCAGTGAAATCTTGGCAAACTCTGCACCTGTGATTGAAACAGAGACGTGACTCCCCGTGCCTTGCGGTCCCATCTTTCTCCGGTGCATCAACTCCTATTGGGCGGCCAGGCATGAAGGGGTGAAGACTTTTACTGTCTCATCCCAAGAGCAGTCCACAACCTGCAAAAAAAGGCACACAATTAAAATGGCATCCATGTAATGTAAAAAAATGTGATATTTAACTATTAAAGGGGGTCATATGATGCTATTTTTTTTAAGTTCATTATTTTGATTATTGGGTGTAATTGAATATTTTAACAAGTGTGCTTTCCCAGGTTGTCCTCTTTAAAATGTGCTGCGCAAAAGCAAACTTTGGGTCGTAATGCTCAGGATTAATAAATCTTAATCTCTGAAAGCAAAAGTGCTTTCACATCCAAACACACAGCGACTCTCAACACTTTAATTCACTTTAATTATGACATGGACGTTCAAGGAAGTCTGAGCTTTGTAACTTTGCAGATCGTATCTGTCACGAATGAGGCTCCCTCTCCGCATCCTCCGGATCAGCAGAGGGAGCTCTCACCCGAGTATTAACCATTTCGGACTACATTTCCCATAAGCCCTCATACCTGGGACTGATTGCGCTTGCACCTGAAACGTATCTCACACCATATATAAACTCCTTTCACACACTACACTCCGCGAAGTCTTGATTTGCCCCGGTGATCATTTCTGTGGATTGTTTATTCTGTTTTGACCCTGGACTGTTTTCCCGTTTATGATACTTTGCCGCCTATCTGACCCACGCTTGTTACTGGACTCTGTACGCTTGCCGTCTGCCTCGACTCTAGCCTGTTCCTGTTTCTGTTTATGGTTTGTCTTCTACATGATAATTGCTGTGATCTGACCCTTGCCTGTTTGACCCCGATTTTGTTAATAAACTGCAAATGGATCATCACTCCGCTGACTCTTCCTTACAGAATATAAGCACAAACAGATGCATTACACTCTAAAGGTAAAGGAAAACATTAAAAAGCATCACATGACCCTTTTAAATGCTGGTAATAGTAATCGTACTGAACAACCGGTTTCAAACACAAGGGTAATTTCATGAGAAAATCTTTTCAGATAAAAGTGCTTGACAAATAACAAAGTGTTAGAGAAAACGTGGAAAATATTACGACTTCTTTCTGGCACCGAAAATCTTTAATAACATTATAAATGGACCTCATACATAAAAAAGTCCATTTTTGGCTTGATTGGAAAGACTAAAAGATCCACCACTGACTGCATACATATGCTGCCACAACAACTTCTATTGGTCCGAGACAAATCATGATTGATTAGGTTATAGTATAATATAGGAAGACAGATGGAGAAAAAGTAGATTGCCATAAAAGATTTGCAATTTTATTATTTATATCCAATTTGAACAAAGGAAAACTTTGTTAAAAAATAAAACATAAAAAAAAATCAAGGGTCAAGGGTCACAGAGAGAGAGAGAGAAGAAATCCCTCTAGCAGTGCAGAGAGAGCACTCTTGATAATGAAAAACAAAGAGATTTCTATGCATATGCTGCTTTAAAAATGATATTGAGCCACTGAATTGCTTGGAATTGTTTCTTTTGATGCTGCTTCAAAGACTTTTTAAAGCTTCTCCTTTTGCCCATGTAAGGAATTCAAGTGCACAATAAATTGCGACCGTACCATGTACAACTCAACAAAGAACCTCTGTTATGGTTTCCTCATTAAAAATCATAATAGAAATGACAAATTGAATAAGGGCAGCTGACACCGACACCAGCCGAAAGCGGATGGATTTCAGCAGTGGGGTGTAACGCAGTCACTCCTACTAGCCACTTCGGTGGGTTGAATTTTATGTATAATACATACATTTAAAAAAAATAACTAAGTGAAATGCTTATATCTGAAATGCTTCCAATATTCATTTTTCACAGAATAGATACACGACAGCAGCTGCTCTTTCTCTCTCTCTCTCATCTCTCCAACAGCGAGTTGACACACAAACCCGCCTTCCCTCACTCACTAGTTTCATTTGCTGTGGATGAATATTGTTGGTGTTATAGGGCTTGAATTTCAGCGTGCGTACTGTGCATAATTTTGTGCTCACACATAAAGCTCAGTACTAAATTGAGTTATTTTTCACTGCTTATTGCCCTTAAAGAGTCAGATACACACAAAATAATGTCAAAATGCCGCTGTGAGTATTCACGTAAAAGCAGTCAGTTGTGTTTTAAGTCAGTGGTTCTTAACCTTGTTGGAGGTACTGAACCCCACCAGTTTCATATGCGCATTCACCGAACCCTTCTTAATAGGAAAAAGCGGGGCGTGTCATCACGAATCATATGAGTCGGGTGTGTGTCTTGACCTCCGCCGAACCCCTGAGACTGACTCACCGAACCCCTGGGGTTCGATCGAACCCAGGTTAAGAACCACTGTTTTAAGTGAACGTAAATGGTTGCGAAAGAAAACGTGTAAGAGTATAACGGGTTCGTGCATCAGATATTAAAGTGACAGCAGCCTAATTTACCTGCTGACAAATTATGAGATATTATTAAAAACTTCTATATGGCAGTTTTTCCCCATGATATCAATGTCAAAATAGTGGCCGGTGAAAAATGCCGAGTGGCTACTAACTTTGGAAAACCACAAGCCACAATGGCTGGTGAGCAAATATATATAAACATTTGATCATTTTTAAACTAAAAAGGAAACAAAAATAATTTCATGGACTAGAATAGAATGTATAGGAATAAACTGGTCTGGAATAGAATTTTATGGAATGGAATAGAATTTCAAAGGCACAGTGGGTTCTGAGACAATATGAAAGTGATATAGAGGTGGCAAAGCAAAGCAACGCTGCAGTCCTTTTCTCCGTATCTCATTACTCCAGAGCGCTCCAGCAGAAAACCTGTGACTCGCCCATTGAGGGAGAAAAGTCCTTCATTAATTACTTGACTGCAAAATGCACAACAGAGACTGAGTGCCAGAGAGCAGGCAACAGTGCAGAAAAAACAGATGCAGAGAGTGAGGCGGAGCGGGGCGAGGAGTGAGCGTGTGGTCAGCTGATAACACAAAGTTCAATATAACTGGAGGCAAGAGAGCAAGAATGTGATTCGGAGCTCCGCTGTTCTCATTTGAAGAACAATATCCGAGCGCAAAATACATGTCCTCTTTGACAGAAACGTTCTAGCTCCTTGTCAAATGGTGTAAAGGTATGATGTATCACCTGCTGTGGGTGTACATGAAGGTGGTTTTCTCAAGAACCGGTTACAGTATAATTATTGCATTTGAAGTTTTCACTTTGTTCAAAGGCATAATAACTGCACAGATGTTCAGTGCGGAGAGCAAATCTAAGCGGAGGTGATCAATCAAATTGATATGAATGAAGAAAAAGCAAATTTTCATTGCGAATGTGTGTTTTTAAGTCTAAGTATGTGCATAACTACTGATAAACTGATATATTGGCTATTTGAAATTGCTGAAATTGACCTATAATCATGCGCACTTAGCCAGTAAATGACACTGGCTGTGTTAAAAATGCGTATGTAACAACGGCTCAGGGTGAGTTGCGGGTTCACATATTGGCCTTGACAGCGAGTACGAGCAGCGCAAAGTGTGTATATGCGTGCGTTTGTGAGTACGGTTGGCAGAGAACAGGGAGACTGCGGTAGAAAAAGCACTTCACAGTTCTTGCCCTCGCCTTGCAGGAACAACCCACACCACCTGCAGCCTGCCAACAGCTGCACTTACGCTCCATGCGGAACTAACAATAAGAGAATCCATTCATGCATAATTTTCCAATCCTGCAATTTGGCTCTGACACGCTGCGGCCCATTTTTTTGTGATTTCTCTGGTTGCGCACTATTAGTATAATAAGAGACGCATCACATCACAGTACTCAGAAATGGGCAAGACATCTAAGCGAGCTTAAAAGCTTCCCAAATTTGCATTCTGATTGACAGGAAACTCTACATTACCTAAAATGAGACGTGAAGGTAATGGCCAAGACTTGAAAAAGTTGAATGGATCCATTAAACTCTGAAAACACTGTAAATAACTTAAGCGCCAAAAAAAAAAATCAGGGTAGTAATCTTTATGCCTCAAAACAGAAGATCAAACCCAAGAAGTGGAAATTATGCAATGAAATAAAGATAACTTTATGTATTTTATTAAATTTTATTAAATTAATTTTTTTCATTTAACTTCTTGCTATTTTTTATTTACTATTCATTTATTTACTTTATTTTAAAAAATATTATATATATTTAAATATTATATAATTATATAATTATATATCTCTTTTGATCAATCTAAAGTAATAAAAGTATTAATTTCTTACTTTTTTCCAAAAGAAAATTCTTACCAAACCCGTACTTTTGACTCAAAAATTGCACAAGCAAATATGGGGTTACCTTCTAGTACTGCATAAAATTAAATTAATTTTAATTTTAATTTATTGAAATCAATCAAAAACATCAAATGCCTCATGCTCCATGTAAACAGATGGAAATGAAGACCTTTATATTTACAGGCTTTAAAGTGGGCCTGAAGTGGCTGATAGTTTGCAAGGGATTCAACGTTAAATCTTAGAAAAATGGCACAGTGGAGCTGAGGAGGGTTTGCTGCAGACGTCTCGTGTCAGCTCAGTGATGGCTCATTGACTGCTCTGACGTTTATTCATCACTGTGAGTGCTGGCGTCAGACAGCACCAGCTCCCCTGAGGACTGCGGCCCACATCTCAATGAGGTGAGTGCTCTGTTACCGTACGTGACCGATTCCATGTACACGCTCTACGGGCAAAGCGTGCCACCTCACCGTGGATGATTGTTTTCAGCGACAGACAGGGATCTCAGGTGAAGTGAGGTTAACAGACCAGGCTGTACAGTGAAGGTTAATAGAAATGAATTGCTGAAGGTGTAGTCATGGGAATATTGATTTAAGTTTCTCAATTACTGGTCCATCAAACAGAAGTCATTAAATTGCAACTTTTGCACAAAAAAGGAAAGAAAAAAAGATCAGAGTGTATGAGCCTAAATATATTCCAATATTGTACCTTTGACAATATATAATTTATATTTATATATTTTCTCTGAAATAGCAAGAAATGCAGAAAAACTAATACTGGGAAATATTTTTACAATTTTTAATTTTTAAGATAACTCTTTTCTATTTTAATATATTTTAAACATACTTGTAAGACAAGTAGATCTCAATATTTTCCCACCTTTTGGCAATATTTGATCTATGACTTATATATATATATATATATAAGTATATATATATATGTATGTATTTGATCAGAAAACCTATGATTTTAAACAAACAAAAAAATAAAAGAAAATAAAACAAAGTAAAGTAAAATAACATTAAATAAAAATAAATAAATAAATTAAAAAAAAATATTTAGTCACAAACAACTAAATTAATACTAGGACAAATTATAGTTCACTTTCATTTATATTTACCAATATTAAAAAATTGTTAAAAATCAGCAATATTTACATATATTTTAATAGATCATTATAATACATATGATGACACAAACAAATTGTTTAATCAAATTTTTTGATCAGTTAAAATGCAATTTTTTTTGTTGTTTCTACCAATACAAAGTGCCTTTTTTGGACTAGTGAAGCTTACAGTCCAAGGTCTTTTTGCTGCAGTATTGAACTTTTTCCTAATATTAATTTCCTTTTTGCCACTTATTGAAAGGAGAGCATGGAAGGATACATCAGGATTAGGTGGAAAGGAAATGGGAGCTAAACTGGATTTGAACCCATATTGCCTACAGCATATGAGCGCTATTGTACAATATGCACACATGCACTGAACACTAGGCCACATTTTCAGATCTTCAAGTTCAGCTTACTGAAGTCAGCAAGCGTTGCCCACAGCATCTGTTTTTGTGAGTTTACCTGGTTCGGGATGTGCAGGTTGAAATCCAGGCCACACACGAACTCTGAGTGGTGCTCCAGCGTCTCCAGCAGCGGCTGGCTCTTGGAGTAGTCCCAGAATCTGTGGACGCACAGCAGCAAAAGGCAATCATGCTAATTGAACGGCCGTTTGTCTTTTCTGACGGGGCAGAGGCTCAAAGCCCTGACGCAGCCCTGGCTCACCAGGCCCAGACTGATCCATTCAGCAAATGTAATTAAATCACCTCTCTGAAAAAACCTCCCTGTCTAATGGAAAACATTAGGCAGGCATTAATACTTACATTGCCATAGAGCAAAAGTGAAAGATATTATTTATAAGTACAGTGGGACGAAAGCTGCTCAGGGTGTGGACGTCTTTAGACAGATGCTGACATGAATCACCAGCATGGCATCATGCGTGATAAAGGTTCAGAGGGCACTAAAAGTGCCAAAACTTCACTCTTCCACAAACCCACAATGTGTCAAATTACTAGGCACGATTTTCACCCACAATCGGTGCAGATGACCAAATCCAAATGAAATTAAACTACATAGAGCTGCATAATTAATCATTAAAAGATTGCAATGTCGATTCTAACAACCATACACAGTGTTAGGAGTAACACATTACAAGTAACACGATGCATAATCAGATTACTTTTTTTCAAGTAACAACTAATGTAATGCATTACTTTTAAATTTACAAGAAAATATCAGAGATATTTTTTCAAATAATTAACACAAGTTACTTTGTCAATTTATTGAATGACATCTCTCTTGTCCCCACGTTGAGAGAAATTGGGAATAAGTGTGCGTTATGTAAACATGATGGTTATTCTAGACTAAACGTGAGCATATTTACTAATTTCCTTCTCCTGCATCCTATTCTTCTGTATTCCAGAATCGCAGCACAGCTGAAAGTCTTGTTTGTTTGAGCTGCGCCCTCTACTGTACAGGTGCGAATTTGCATTTCCTTCAGGCTGAGGCTTATTTATTTAACTTTTGGTGTGAAAGGACTTTTACATTTGCCCAAAATAGAACTAACAAACAGCCCAGTCCAGATGAGAAAAAGTAACGCAAAAGTAAAGTATCGCACAACTTTCCATAAAAAGTAATTAAGTGAGCTGCGCTGGCGCTGCCTTAAGTTGTCAGGAATGAAATAGCTTCACAAACAGACTTTTCAACAACACAGTATGATTATTTGTGTGTTACAACAATTAAATTATCACAGAAGTACTGGGATAAAAGTATATAGTTCGAAAATAAACACTGGTGTCTGGTATAGCGATCAGTAAAGAGTAAATCACCTTTTGAAAGTAACTTGATGCTTCAAATAAAGATTGTATCGATTACATCGTTACACCAGTAGGTGGCGACAAGTGACTGTAAAAAAAGTATTTGTCATTAAAGGTGCACTATGTAGTTTTTTCGTCCACTAGGGGGCGCTTAACTCTTCAAAACAATAACAAAGATGTAGTTTGATGACGCAGTGAATATGGAATCATGGAACTTGTTGTCATGCCGATGCATCTAATAATATTTATGGGGAAATAATGTTTATGGATGAGTGAATGCATGTTTTTATCATGACTGTGGTGTGAAGCAGAGCGTGGCCGAGAATCTGAGAGACAGATATCAGTGGCACACCCGAGTCCAGGGGATATAAAGAAACGAGGACATTTCTACCAAACTACTCACAAGTGCTGAAACTCTACTCATACAGGTCAGTTTATTTGATGAGTTAAAACTGTGAGGTAATGCAGCGCTGCTTCACTTACTCTAACGTTACACTATCATACTAAACTGCATTTGAGTGTGTGGAAAGTTGTAAGTGACAAGAGAGGGACGGGCACTATTTAAAATTGTGAATTTCTCTGAATTTACAAATTCTTGGAAACATTTAGGATAGTGTACGTACACAGCTGAACTAAATATACAACACTGTGCAAGTGGTTTTTGGATATTTTAATAAACAAAATTGGCATTTTGTACCTTTAAATCATTTATTCAAGAGGTTTGTTCAAAAATACTGATTCATCCAGTAATGAAACATGAGAAGTCTTTATGAGTGAGTCATTGAATCGTTCACTCAACCCCATTTAAAAAAAAAAAATTCAAATTAATTAAATATTTTTAATATAGACTGCAATTAACATTTTGTCACAATCTCTAGTAATTCACATTATTTTGTTTAGTTTTCTCTATTTTAATTTTTCTTTTTTAAACAAAAAATTGTTATTCTCAATTTAATCAGAATCATGCAGCGCTATAATTACGACAACGAAATCAAATGCAACTAAATTAAAATCAGTAAGAGGACAATATTGTAACAAATGTTTTTTTTTTTTTTTTAAATTGCAGATACTAAGAGAAATTCACTATCGACAACAGATATGTGCACCTCACATTTTGTTCACATCACTGAAAGAAAGAAAAGAAGAAGCACACATGAGTGAAAGCAGAGAACAATACAGCAAAATCAATATCCCAGCTTAATTACTTGTTAAATAACACAGAATTTTCATTTTCCTTCAGTACAGCAGCTCATTTTAGTAAGTGCCGTCATAGCAGCTCAAAAAAGCCAGCTGTTATGAATGAAAGAGGACACCTTATCTCCTGTAAACGAGATCTGACAGATCTGAAAGAGCGACTGCGTAGACTGGGTTAAGTAAACAGCGAAGTGTGTGTGTGTGTGTGGCAGCAGGTGGCTCACATGTTCTTTTGAACACAAACCCTTCAAAAAGGCTTTGTATTTAAATAATTACACAGTTTACTCTGAATGCAAAACTAATTAAAAGACACCGTGGTCACCGTACGAGCATCTGACCTATTCAAACAGCAAATTTCCTGTAATACATATTGATTTCTATGAAAGCAGAACCACTTCTAAAGGAAATTAGCTGTAATTTATGATAAATGAACAAAATAAATTTGAACAAATATCAAATGGAATTTCTAAAGTTACAGTAATATAGCTCTTTGTGCAATTTGCATAGGGCTGTTCACACCGACTGCTATTTTATAGAAAATCCTTTCATAAATAAAAAGTATTGCAGGTTGAAAATGAGATGTCATTCGATTTATACTTTGAAATTGTATAAAAATTATGCTCCACTGACCATTGGTAGTCATCGCAAGCTTTTGAAAACGCGAGGCAGTGGAATGGGCAAAAAAAATTAATTGAATTGAATTTAATTTGAACTTTTATCTTCTAAAAATCCGTATTTTTAGGATGCCATGAGACGCTGAAAAAGACGCGAGATGAGCGCGATGGTCAAACACGTCTGTCTAGCGCATTTACATAGAGAAACAATGGAAAAGTAGCACAGTGGAATGGGAAAATGAGCTTTGAGTGAACCGGCTCTAACTTGGTTACAACCGAGGTCTGCAGAAGAGCATCTCTGAACGCAACACACAAACCTTGAAGCAGATGGGCTACAGCAGCAGAAGACCACACTGGTGCCACTCCTGAAACTGAGGAGACTTTTTGTACAGGCTCACCAAAATAGGACTATAGAAGACTCACAAGTTCACATTTATAAATAATCAGATTAGTATGCATATTTGGCGTGCTGTCCGAGGAGAGGTCTCCGAGCTCGGTATTTGACCCGAGCCCAGAGAACTCCCCCTGTATTCTGGTTTAGGAAGTAACCAGGCAAGTGTGAGGAGACGGGGTGGTGGAGGGATGCTGAAACTTTCCAAAAGCGTAGGTGAGTCGACTGCGTCAGTCTCCGCTCATGCTGATTGGGCAGACATGTTGATTGCTGATTAATGACAGCCGGTTGGAGTGAAGAGATGATTAGTTAGATCATTTGAATGTGTTCCTCCCGAACTTTGTTACTAAAACATTGCCTGGTCTGACGAGTCTCGATTTTGCTGCAACATTCATTTGATAGGGTCAGAATTTGGCGTAAACAACATGAAAGCATGGATCCGTTCTGCCGTGTGTCGACGATTCAAGCTGGTATAATGGTATAAACAGTGGTGCACAGTAACAAAGTATTTATAGTTCGTTATTGTACTTAAGTACATTTTTCATGTATCTGTACTTTACTTAAGTATTTTTCATTTTGAGCAACTTTTACTTTTACTTCACTACATTCCTAAGCGTAAGATCGTACTTTTTACTCCACTACATTTCACAAAACACATCGCTACTCATTATTTTAAAATGAAGAAATCGTCACGTGCTCAGAGATGTAAAAGCTTTGTCCGATTCGTGTACGAACTGATTCTTTTCAATCATCCTGTTAAATCGGTTCACAAATCACATCAAACAATTCACTCGCGAATTAAACTTGCAGATCGTATTGCAGCAGAATTCTTGAGTCATTAACTCAATGATTCATTCAGAGCGAGTCTCCAGTGAACTGAATTTACATGTCTGACTGAAAATTAGCCAAGAACTGGGGGATCTTCTGAGTGCGTGCGCGACTGAGGTGAAAAATAAGCCTACTAATGTTTAATTTTAGGATTAATTATTGTAACTAAAAATATGTAAATAAAAAAAGAGCTGTAATCTGTTTAAGACAACTGAAACGCTTTAATGCGGACACGTCCACACCAGTGTCTACAGATCGCGATCTCAATTCAAACACAGATGAAATCAAATTTTAAAGCTAAATTGGGGCGTCAAATAACGGTTGTATCGATTACATCGTTACGGCACTAGGTGGCGACAAGTGACTGTTAAACTATTTGACATCGAAAGATTCATTGAAAAGATTTTTCATAACTATTTTGAGGGTTATATAAAATATATAATATAAAACTAAATTATATACGTGGCCAATATACAATTACAAAATAAACATTTATCAGTACTTAAGTAAATTAAAAGTCAGGTACTTTTGTACTTTAACTCAAGTAAAATTGAAAAGGAGCACTAAATACTTTCACTTGAGTGATATTTTATTATATGTATCTGTACTTTTACTCAAGTATTTGATTTGTGTACTTCGTGCACCACTGGGTATAAATTAATTTTTCTTGGCACACTTTTGGTCCCGTTTAGCTCTGTTTAAATACCACAGCCTACCTGAGTATTGTTGCTGACCATGTCCATCCCAGAGTACTGATCTTCTGATGACTTACAGCAGAATAATGTCACAAAGCTCAAACTGGATTCTTGAACGTTCACTAAACTCAAATAGCTTCCACAGTCACCAGTGCAATAAAGCAGTCCAATGTGATGGAACGAGAGATTCGCATCACGAATGTGCAGCCGACAATCTAAGAGGAACGTTTGCAGCACCTTGTTGAATATGCCGTGAAGAATTAATGCAGTTGTGAAGATAAAAGGGGTACCTAATAAAGTGGCTGTTGAGTGTATAAATATATACGCTGACTGAATTTTTGTATTAAACTTTTCACTCAGTTTGTAATGCTTATAATTAAAACTATTAAATGAAAACAAAACATATCAAATTAAATGCAAATGGAGTGGTCTCATTTTTACTAGTGATCTCAGACTCTCCCTTCCACATACATGACCATTATATAAGCTTTTTGGATACATGAATAATTTAATAAGTGTTTCTTTCTCTTGTTTTTACAGGGATCAGGGTTGTATAACAAGGTTTGGATTATCGTACTACACAAATTTGCAGTGTTTATTTACTGATTGGCCGGCACATTTAGCCTCCAGGCTTTGATGAACAAACAATGCTTAAACAACAGGCTGACTAAAACAGATGGAAGGAAAATCAAACTCACCTCTAATAAGACCACTGCTCAATGTGCAAGTCAATTCTCATTTTAAAAGCTTGTCAACACCGATAAAGCACTCTCTGTAATCTTTCTCCAACAGCTAAGATAAAGATCACTTGTCACTTTGTATAGACAATGACCATCCATCCCTCTATCAAAGGGATACTATATATGACTCTATAATATGCACGAGTAGAAAACATAAATAAAGTGAGTATTTCTTTTGTATGCCAAATTTGAAAATATGGCAGTAAAAAATGGTAAAAATGTAAAATTTGAAGCCTTGCCGATAGAACGAATGCCTATTTGCAAATATTGTATCATTTTATAGACAAATGGCTCTGGGTTAAAAAATTGCAGTTTTAATTGGTTTCAATGTGGACATTTTTGTCCTTAAGGAGTATTTTTTCGGCGGGTAAAATTGATTTTTTTGAAGGAAATGAGGGTAAAATATTAAAATTCCAATAAAAATAAACACCTGAGCCAAAATTCACGTAGTTGGCATTAACAAAGGCACACTTATAACAAAAAAACAAAACTGAAATGGACAAAAATGTCCATAAGGATGCACAAGGGTTAAATAAAAGCCTGCATTTGGATCTTATCCGTTGACTCGTCATTACACTGTCACAGTCACATGTCCCTTAGTATAAAAAGCAGAAATGTGCAGCAGCATTTTTGTTAAAGCACTTAATTTTTCTATACAAAC
Source organism: Zacco platypus (assembly GCA_038088235.1). Taxonomy (NCBI): domain Eukaryota; kingdom Metazoa; phylum Chordata; class Actinopteri; order Cypriniformes; family Xenocyprididae; genus Zacco; species Zacco platypus. The sequence goes on from CM076072.1 coordinate 28,234,830, forward strand.
TGTTATCTAAATCATACAAAGTATGTGGTAGGGCTTCACTAAATGTCTCACAGTAGCATAAATGCGTGCTAAATCTGAAATGCAGTGCCAGACTTTTGTTAACTATACTATTATTAGTATGTTCTTCAAAGGCCTAAACATATCTATAAAGACTTAATCACAATTAACGGTTATTAAGACTCGGAGGGTATATTTGTATAAAACTAATTTGTGGTTCCTTTATCCAATTACAGCAACTAGGCAGCCAGCAAAATTGGCTTTTGCTTTACTACAGTGATTTCTGCTGATATGTCCTTGACGGTCCTATTAAAGATCATTCTCCCTATGCAAAAATGATCTCCACGCTCAATAAAAACACAACCGTGCACTAACAGAATGAGCCCACTGCAACAGGGAATAAAACAGTCCACCCTGAAATGAGATCAATGGCTTTTACAACCCCGCTTGATGGCAAAGGCATCAGTTCTTCTGCCAGCAATGCAGACCATTCATCCAAAGGGCACCAGAAATATCATCTGTGCTCAATACGGATGAGTAAGTTTGGATAGTTCAGGGAACAATTTGGAAAGAAGCCTTACTGTATCTTTTGATGCAAGTGCAGATATAATTTCTTTGTGAAGGAATATGTTATCGAACAATAACATATGCCAAAATTGACTCATTGTGGCAAAATTTAATTCATCCCATCATACAACAGTTAGTTCCAGTCCTCTAATCTGCTTGGACAACTTTATATTAACTGCCTTGTTTATAGCACCTTATATAAGAAATAGCACACTTGCAAACATTTGGCTTACCTGACTGTGAAATCGTACGAGCATGACGCGAGGACGGTCTTGTAAAACGGGCAGAACTAGAAAAGACAAACAAATGAAAGACAAATTAATCAATCAATTGATATACATGCTGATATCTTTATCAATGAACATGTGACCTTGCATATAGGCTACACCATAGCTAAATGTGGGCCAAATCCTTTCATCATTTGATATATAAACAGCAAAAAACACTTGTTTTCAAATTCCTGCTATATTATTTGTTCAGTTTTCAGAGTATGCAGTAAGTGACATGTTTAGTTTTCAGTCTTAGGGTGCGTCACAGTCAGCTCCCTAGTTCAGTAGTCAGTGAGTCGGCCATTTTAAGGGCTGTTTCAAACGCAAAATCCTACCAGTGCACTGAAACGTTCGCTCCCTAATAATTCCAACAATGCACTGTCATTTGTGGGGTAGTTGTGGCCTAATGGTGAGGGAGTCGGGCTTTTAACCTGAAGGTTGCTGGTTCGATTCCCACGCCGGCAGGAATTGAAGGTGGGGATTGTGAATAAACATCACTCTCTCCACCTTCGATACCATGACTATGACCCTTGAGCAAGGCACCTAACCCCTAATTGCTCCCCTTGTCAGTCGTTTTGGATAAAAGCGTCTGCTAAATGACTAAAAATCTAAAAAATGTAAATGTAAAATGCACTGTGAAAACCAGGGAGCTTCGCTATGTTCCCTTAACGGAAGTTCTGAACCGCAAAACATAATTGACGTGAGCCAACTCACTACACATAATGGAACGCAATAGATGTTTTTTAAAATACAAACAATTATTTAATTATATTTCAGCATAAACACATCGCTAGGCAGCTGCAGGCGTATGTATAAAGAAAAGTATTTATCATAATTTACTTTAAATAACATAAACAAATAATCAGTTCTGCTGTCGTTCATAAATACCAGTAGTGATGTTGTACAATGAGGACATTGTCATGTCGCCGGAAATAGAGTCATCATGTTGTGTCCCAATGTGTAGTGAGCCTTACTGTCCAAATCAGTGCCTGAAATCGTGTACACGATATACTGATTCACGACCTAGTAAGAAGCTTGGGAACCGATTGAGACGCACCCCTCAGGAGGAACCTGGAGGTTTTTTTTTCGAAGAGCAGTGCTCAGTTTAACTGCAGTTTGAGGACAAACAAACTAACCCTAACCCTAACCATCACAAAACAAAAAAACAGTCATTAATCATCCAATACACAGTATAAAGATTCAAGAGTATGGAAACTTTCGAATTTGAATTGTTTAAATTCAGTTATTATTTTACTTGTGGACTATATGTCAACATCTGTTACGTGAAACAGCTTATTCAGAACAGTACTAAATAAAAAAACATGAAATTTGTATGATCTCTCTCACTCTTTCTATATATTTGTATTTAATTATTATAAATGATGATAATTATACATATATATATACAGGGCTGGGTGGGTTACTTTTAAAATGTATTTCACTACAGATTACAAAATACATGGTTTAAAAAGTAATTTGTAACGTATTTTGTTACATTACTCAAGTTTAGTAACTTAATCTAAATACTTTAGAATACTTTGGAATACTAATAAGTGTGAAACAAACACAAAAAAGGTAATTGCAAGTTTTTATCTCACAATTCTGACTTTTTCCCTCAGAATTGCGTGATATAAAGTTGCAATTGTGAGTTATAAAGTCAGAATTATGAGAAATAAACTCACAATATTGAGAAAAGTCAGAATTATGAGATATAAACTCACAATATTGAGAAAAGTCAGAATTATGAGATATAAACTCACATACTAAATTCACAATTGCAAGCAAAAAAGTTAGTATTGTAAGTTTATATCGCCCAATTCTGACTTTATAACTTGCAATTGTAAATTTAAATCTTGCAATTCTGAGAAAAAGAAGTCAGAATTGTGAAATGCAAACTCACAATTGTGAGGAGAAAAACAAATTGGGAGAAAAAGTTGCAGTGACGAGTGAATTATAAAATGACTCACAAACAACTATCACAAAACATGAAAACAGTCGTGGATCATCAGGTCGTGACAGGACAGTTCAGTTGACAGCTTTTTTTTTTAATAAATTCAGTCATTTTGTCTTGTTCAGGACAGAACTAAATAAAAATAACAACATTTTTATGATCCCTCTATTAAAATGTTGATGAAACTTAACTCCGCTTTTTCAGACGGTCAGAGTCAGAGAATCACCAATCGCTGTTTAAATGACATTAAAACTCAAAGTAATCACTTTGGTAATCTAAAACACTTTTCAGATGTAACTGTAATCTGATTACCACCCATTTAAAATGTATTAAAATTCATAAAAATGGAGAAATGGAGAAGAAAAGCAGAACTGAGCAGTCTGGTTTGAGGTGTGAACACAGCCATTTGTTTAATTTATTATGATTATGAATTTGTTATGATTTAAAATACAGCGGCCCTAGAAATGGTGACACTGGACATTCCCCACAAGATCAGGCAAAAATCTATACCTGCTAGCAAGCTAAAATTATTTGATCAACTTAAAAACGAGATCTTTGAGATCTAAGCGTTTCTATTGATTAAGTATTTTTAATTATCGTAGCTGGAGAGGTTCATCACAAATAATGTCATGACCCTACAGGAGGAGTTTTAGATAATCTACAGAACGGTACATGTTCAACGAACGAACCTCTTCGTCACTGATACAGTATAAGATGACATAATAATCACATAAAAAAGAATAAACAGTGTTCATTTCAAAGCTATTTGATATCATTACATTCAGGAACACACAATCTCATGCTTCACAGCCTGCCTGTATTCCCAGTGCAATCATAACACTCTGTGTTCCTAGCACCTTATTTCACACATTTCTACATTATCTGAAAGCTGAGAGCAAAACCATTAACTTGAAACAGTTTGTGATTTCAGCCTGACCCGGTTGGAGTGGGCTTTATTCCCACAGCTCTATTTGAAGTGTAAGATGTAAGTGTATGTTTTGTTCACAGGTTTGGCAGATGACTGGTCAAGTGCAAAGTCACTGAACTATTTAATCAGCATAATTGCTGACTGTTTGGACACAGATTCCTAAAGATAATCTGTTTATATACGGAAATCCATAGCTGTCACATACAGTACAGAAATACGCTTTGAGTTTCACACAGACAGACGCTGCTGCAAGCCTCATTAACGTACAACAGACTTGTTAAGTTAATTTAAGTCAAAGCAATGGCCAAACTAATGTAACACTGAACGCAGATGTAGAAAGAGTCTTCACCCTTCATCCAGCTGAGTGCTTCGAACTGTTATGTGATTTTACTTTACGGACCCTTTTACGCATTGTTTGTATGATCCTTGAAACCACATTCAAGACACTCTAATGGAAGAAATTGAGCTTTTGAGCTAAAATACTAAAACTTAGTTGACCATCAAACTAAAAATACCTTTACTCTGCGGATGGCGTAAGAATGGCCCATCATTTGAGCTACAGGATTTCGGACGTTCCGCAAGTCCCACACTCGGAGACTGCAGTCCACGGATCCGGTGACCAGAATATTCTGAGAACGGAATAGAAATGAGAGGAATAACAGAGTTGTTACATAATTGAAAGTCAATATGAACGGAACTGTACACTATTTAATTTACACTGTTTTTTTTTTTTAAATAGTATGTGCAGGACACAATTTGCTACATTGTTGGTCACATGACTCCACTACATCACATGCTTAATTAAGTGCTTTTGAAGTTTTTTAATCTAATTTCCATCAAAATGCGTAAATACTCAAGTTTGGAATCACTGTATAAATAAATAAATATATACCTAATAATTTATTACAGCAAGGGAACATTAAATGAATCAAAAGTGATATTAAAGACATTTATAATGATACAAAATATTTGTATTTCAAATAAATGCTACTCCTTTGAGCTTTCTATTCATTAAATAATCCTGGAAAAAATGTTTCCACAGAAATATCCACAAATATATTTTTAAACAATTAAGAATAATAAGAAATGTTTGCTAAGCACCAAATAACAGTCCCTCCAGAAAAACGCAGATTTTTTTTGTGATTGTTGCAAAAATCCTTGTTTTCTTAAAAAATGCGATGGAATATGCGGGATATTTTTGCAATTTTATGCAAAAGAGGGAAAAAAAGGTGATTCACCAAACAATAAGCATATTAGAATGATTTCCGAAGGATCATGTGATACTGAAGTGCTACATCATCACAGGAATAAATTAAATGTTTAAATATATTAAAATAGAACAAGTTTTTTAAAATTCTATTAATATTTCTCATTATAAATGCAGCCGTGGTGAGCATTTACATTAAATAAAAAGAAATCTTAGCAACCCCAAACTTTTGAAAAATGTTTTATGTTAATACTTCAAATTATTTTAATAATTAAAAATAATCCTAATCTTGTTTCATGTGACATTTGTAGGATAATAAATATGGATACAGAACATATTGTGTGCAGTAATATACTGCATATTCTGAAAATTGAAGAAACAGTATAACAATACATTTTTTAACATATCTAATTCCTCAACAGTCAAATCTGAGCTCTGAAAGTTTGGTACAATTACATTAAATATATATATATATATATATTTTAGTGTCATAAACTGTGTTAAGGAACTTAAATCCAATTTATGCCCCATGAACCGAAAAGAGGAAATACTCACCTGGTCGTATTTGCACCAATCACAGCTGAGGGCTTCAGCTCTGTGTGCAGGAATGGCCAACCTGCAGGATCCAGCTTTCACGTCCCAAACTCGCAGTGTCCCGTCCCCTAGAGCAAAAGAGATGAGCACAATTTTCAAGCGTCAGACCTTTAATCTTCTAAAATGCCACAAAATTTCCCATATAAATTTCTGGTTTGCAATCTCAGCAGAATCCTCTGAACCATAACATTCATTTCAAGGGCCACTTGCACTCAGCATGAACGGACGCGGGGCGAGCCGCCGAGGGAACCGCCAGTCCTCCGTAAGCTGCACAGGCCACAGATTTCTACGGGGAATTTCTCTTGTCCTATCTCTTTTATCTGACCTTCTTCTTGAAGCACGGCATTTCTATTCTGAAGTAAGCAGTAAATGATCCAACCACTCACTTTTTACAAGTCACTAGAAGGCGCAACGTTAGCAGTATCTACAAACCACAGCGAAAGACTTGAGATGCATTCACCAGGGGATTCTCACAGGAATTCAAAAGCTGCTTAATTATGAATGTAGAACTAACAGACTGGAGGAAAATTTACATATGATCCCTATAAACCACACGTCCCACTTTGAATAATCTAGGATGTTCCTGAAAATCATAAATAACTATATATCATGCAGAAACTTATACCATCATAAACACATCATAATGCATATCTGGAATGCTCACAGATGTTAATAATGAATTAATATTTCATCTTTAAAGTTGAAACCGAAGTTGCGAACGTCTTCTGACGTTATATCTGAGTGAAATGGCTTCTCAAACAAGAAAAAATATAGGGCAAGACTTGATTTTTTTTAAAGGGAATTGATTGTGGTTCATTATTGCATGATCTCATATGAGTGACAGGTTGTCCCGCCCATCATCAGAGAAGAGATGACGCTGCAAGAGGGAAGTTATTTTGTTTAAAGATTACAATTTGGATTTGACGGTGACTTTAAGACCATTTAAAAGTGTACTAAGCCAAGCATCGCTATTACTATTGTGAACAAACCTGCAAAGTATTAAACTTTTGGTAATTAGTATCATAAACTGTGTTATGGAACTTAAATCCAATTTATGCCCCATGAACCGAAAAGAGGAAATCTTGTACCATCTTGTACCATTTGCGACGCAAACACGAATGATACCTCAAATAGCAACAAACTAGGTGTTCCCTCTGCATACAAACCATGTCTGGAGTAAATATGTCCAAAAGATATGTTTCAATCCTAAGAACGGCATCAAAATACATTGCATTTATTGACGATCCAATAGATTGCCATTTAAATGAATAGCCCTACTCTAGTTAATTACATCTCAGGAGGCTTAGGCCAATGACTATTGTAACCCTTATTGATTTGGTGATCTGCAACTAATGGAATAAATAAAAGCCACTCTGAAGTGCAACCCGCAGGGAGTTCCTGTCTGAGCTGCACAGTCACAATAAATTAAGCCTATCACATAAACACTTTAAACTACTCTAGGAAGATTTAAACGGAGTGGTGGTTATGTATCACAATATATTGCAACATGTTTCCATTTTCCATTTTAACAGTAGCATCAGGAAAAAGTCTCAGAGAATCTAAACTGTGGGCTCTATAGATATGATTATTATTAAAACAGATGTCAGTTTTTTTTTGTAATTTGACGGTATTACCAATCTTTGCTGTGCCTATTGCCTACATAATTTATTTTTAAAAATATTATGCTTTTTATGTATTGATTTTATGATTTCACCCTTGATCCAGACTTTGATCTTAAAATATGAAAAGCCACCATAAAATGTTACATTTTTACAATTATGATAATCTTATTCAAATCCTCAGCTAAGATCTTTAAATCACTAACAGAAAACATCATAAAAAAGGGCCTCGATGTGTAGGAGGCAGCTTGTAGATGGAAGTAAAAAAATTCAAGGTTTTGAGGAAGATTAATGACATCAATATTTCAATGAGTTCAAGTTTAACAACAACTTTGATATATGGTCTGCTTTAGGCACTTCTATTTTAATTATATTGGAATAGATCTCTTACTGAGATTGTTGGCATGTAAGCGTTTTGCATTAATGATTTCACTGGCGTCCCCGTCAGGGCTCCTGATATCACTGCACTGAGCGGGAGGAGGTGACATATCTGATAAGGGAGGTGCTGAAATTGTCTCTTCAAAGCACAGAGGCACTTGTTGACCCTGTTCAATACATTATCAGATGATTTAGACTACTATATATACATATGATATATGCATACATATTATTACAAAATAAAATAACATTAAAATGTCATTTATTCCTGTGACGCAAAGCTGAATTTTCAGCATCATTACTCCGGTCTTCAGTGTCACATGATCCTTCAGAAATCCTGCTAATATGCTGATTTGGTGCTCAAGTTATGATATTTCTTTTTCATCAGGTTTTTTTATGAACAGAGAGTTCAAAAGAACAGATTTTTTCCTTTTAAATACGAATCTTTTGTAACATTTTAAATGCCTTTACTTCACTTTAGATCAATATGTTCTTGCTGAATGTTGTGTTTTCATGTTTTATGGGGACGTTCCATAGGCATAATGGTTTTTATACTGTACAAACTGTACATTCTGTCCCCCTACACTACCCCTACCCCTAAACCTACCCATCACAGAAAATGTTCTGCTATTTTAGATTTTCTAAAAAGATCATTCTGCATGATTTATAAGCTTGTTTCCTCATGGGGACCAAAAAAATGTCCCCACAAGATCAAAATTTACTAGTATTACTATACCTGTGGGGACATTTGGTCCCCATAACGTAGGGAATACCCACACACACACACACACACACACATATATATATATATATATATATATATATATATATATACACGGAATATTATGAGATTAAGAGAATTTTGGTTAATATCTCTATCCAGAATTGTATTATTAATATTAATTTAAATATTCATATAATGAAATATGCCAACATTACATTACACAGCTTGAACTAGCAAATACTGTGTATTTCATGTCTCACTAAAGACCTGCAAGCTATGCTGGATTAATCATCTGGAGTCATGTGGATGTGCTGACGTCAGTGTCCATGCAACTGGTCAGACTTATGAAATATTTTCCCACAAATATTGAATTTGCATATTGAAGATGTATAAATAAGTAATGAAAGAGTTCATGTAAAAACATCAGGCTTGCAGAAAGTTACAAAATCACAACCAGCCCTCTTAAAACTGTGCTTGAAAACACTGTGGAAAGTTGCCACATATATGGAAAGAAAAAACCTGATGCTGGCTTTGTGTTATATGCTTATATAAGTGTTTTCTGTGATAAGAAAAGCCAGAATATATATAACACTTAAACATATTTGCTGAGGCGGCACTTCATGGAAACCGCTTGTCCCATGATCACATTCAGCGTTTGCCACAGTACTGGGATTTAGTATTGATTTTCAGACACATCTCATTACACACGTGGTGTCAACATTTAATAGCAAAAGAAAAGGGTCCTCCATCAGCACAGGAGTGTGTTATTCATACTACAGCTCCTGAGGAGGGTTCGACTCAATATAAACCAACATGAACAAGTTTTCAGACCCCATTCAAGGGGGCGCTGTCGAGCCCCCCTGCCACGCCCGGGTCCCAGCCTCTGTGAAATCGTAATCGCCGCGGGTTCCAATGCATGTGCAAAGTTTCAAGAGTTTTCGTGCATGTTAAGGGCCCCAAAAGTGCCAAAAACCTAAAAAAAAATAATAATAAAGAATAATAATAATAATAATAATAATAATCCTAAGGAAAACAATAGGGCCTTCGCCCTTTCAGGGCTTGGGCCCTAATGAGACTTTATGCATATGATCTCTCAAGGAACCATAAATGGGTTTCATGTATGTATGTGCATTCAGGGCTGGTCTTTAATATAAAGGATGCTTGACTCTTTGTCACCATTCATGCATAAAATGCATTATAAAGGGATGCATATTCCCTTTGATGTGCCATTGAATAAAGTAATTAGCGTTTGCAATGACTGAGGACGAGTAAATGACGGCACAATTTTCAGTTCTGGGTGAACTATTCGTTTTAGGCACAGACTCTGAGAGCACATCAGCAGTAAGTGGCTGCTGCAGGCCCAATGTGCTGCTGATAAGATCGCAACAGAGCTGTTTGGAGCTGATGAACCCTGGGATCTGATGGCAAAGCCTGCTGGTTTAGAGCTGTGATGTGCTACTCCTGAAAAAGATGTGTGCTCGTGAGACCCTTGTGAGTGTTTCTTACACAAGTACACACAGGTCATTGTGCAGACTCAGGAGTACAAGCTAAAAAAAAAAGCAAACATCCAATATTATGCAATCGTGATTATGCAGATATTTCAACTATGAATGTACTGTTGTAAATTTTCCCAGCACAAAATTTATCAAAACTAGGGCTATTCAGACTATTAAAAATTTTAATTCTAAAAGCAAAAAATTAGATTACTAATTCAGTGTAATCACAAATAAAAGCATATATTAATATTTTTTTGTTGAAAACGGAATTTAGATACATTTTAGGGGGCATGGTAAAAGGGATAATTCACCCAAAAATAAAAATTCTGTATTCTTTGTACTAAATTAATACATTAAATTAACATTCCTAATCAAACTAAATATATATATTGGCTATTATTATTATTATTATTATTAAAGAGCATCAGCGAGCTGAAAAGGATGATGAAAGCTCACTGCTGACCTCATGGGGTGAATGCTGGTACTGTTAAGGTGAACGATTTGGCTACTAGACCTAATTAAAATTTAACACAACCATGAGCCTGCACCTCAATTTTTTTTCTGCTAATTATATTGAGGTTAATGAGTTGCTGTGTATAATTTGCCTGTATTATAATTTTAATGAGCCAAACATTACAGCAAAATCAAAACATGGCATGCATATATATATATATATATATATATATATATATATATATATATATATACAAACAAGCAATATACTAAAAGTTTGTGAAGCATGTCACACCATTTTATGACAGGGTTATTATAGGTATTAAGGTTATAATCACTAAAAATAAACAAAACGCAATAAATGTTAACTGATAAAATAAAATAAACTTATATTTCAGCTAGTAACTCGATGTACTTTGTTTTGACATACTAAAACAACAAACTAAAACTGAAATAAAAATGGACAAAATATACATAAAAAAATCAAACTATTAATAAAAACTATAATAGTACCTAATTGATGCTAAAATAACAATGTTTCAAGATCCCATACCTCTTCTTCTCATCATAATTAGCATCCATCAAATATTTAGCAAAAAGAACTGGTAACTTGTACTGAAGTGTAACACAAAGCATATTTCCAAATCAACTTCAACTGCATTCAAATATTTTCAGTACATGCACTTTGTGGGTTCACTTTTGTGTTGCTCTTCCTCATGCTCCATAAACTTGAAATGTATACGCATGTCTGATCACCCCTAGATAATATAGTATTTATTTTCCAAAGGAAAGCAGCAATCCTTCCAAGCTTCATGGAGGGACAGATACATTATCCTACCTGAGGCTGAAGCAAAGCATGCTGGGATATGAGGAGACCAGATGGTGCTGTATATGACCCCCTCATGACCCTGCAGGGAGGTCACTGACTGACATCTCTCCGGATCCCACTGTGTTGAAAAACAGGACAAGCATGAAACCATTTTAAGATTAACAGCATAAAAACCATTTTTTATAATGTTAGAAATATGTTTACATATACATATATAGCTATTTTCTATCCTGCTTTGGCTATATCTTTGAAAAACTCCATTTTGATAGGCATGCAGCATTCAAGACTTGGAAGTAAACGCCCACTGCTATGATTAAGGAACAGTTTTGCATAATAAAATAATTTTCAACCTCTGAATTGTTTTAAATACTTCCAATGTTTGCCATACATTTTTGAGTGACAGCCGGATCCCAAAACAGAGGACAAACCTTCACCTCGAATACCAAGGATACTCCAGTCTGCCACAGCTTGGTAATTAATCATCTCTATTTATATTTATTCCTAATATATTTGTGAGGTAGTATTGTATTTGCACTATATAGTGTAGAAATGAAGAACGGTTTTTATCTCATAGAGATACAGAGATGAAATGTTTACCAACTGTGACACATGGTAAAAGCGTTATTGCTCACACATGTGTGTCGTGACATTACTGACGGACAAAAGCATGAATCGACCGGTCTTGTTTAAAAATGAATCTGCAGTAAAATGAAGCGAACAAATGAACAGACGCGATCTGGAACTAAAAAGTTCATTCAAAAATAAAGTTAATTCACGCTCAGCCTCACAAAGAAGGCAAAACGTCTTGTAATCCTCAAGCGTCTCTAATCCTGTGTTTGCATTTACTGCTAATAAGTGTGCAGGGCTAAAGAGGCAATGATGTTTCATTTTCATTTCATTTTTCATCATTTAGCAGACGCTTTTATCCAAAGCGACTTACAAGGGGAGCAATCAGGGGTTAGGTGCCTTGCTCAAGGGAACTTTAGTCATGGTATCGAAGGTGGAGAGAGTGCTGTTTATTCACAATCCCCACCTTCAATTCCTGCCAGCATGGGAATCGAACCTGCAACCTTCAGATTACAAGCCCGACTCCCTCACCACTAGGCCACGACTACCCACGATGTACCCATGATGTACTAGTAAGTGTTGAACTTCTTCTGCATCATGTTTCGTTGCACTATTACATCATAATGAGACAAAACTTTCAATAAAAACTGTTTTTGGACTTACAAGGACGTTTTGAGTTCTTTTATAGAGCAATGACCTCTAAAACGTCAAAAAAGATCAAGGAAAATTTGATTTTTTATTTCATGTCCCCTTTAAAAATGCCTGCATGTATTCACACACTTACCACTTTGGCTGTGTGGTCCCAAGATCCTGATACCACCAGGTTCTCTCCCCGCGTCTGACTCCAGTCTACTGAATACACCTGTAAGGCCAGACGTTTTACGTTATGAAGCGCAGCTTTAACGTGCTGTTTTGGAAGTTAAAAGCGTGAACTGACCTCTTGCGCGTGCCCTTTCAGCACCTGCAGAAGACCTTGCGGGTTGGCCGTGTCCCAGATCTGCAAAGATCCATCACCTCCTCCCGTCACCAGTACATGCTCATTGATCTCGCTCCACGTCACATCGAAGAGGCCATCGTTCCAGTCAAAACTGCCCATGGGACAAAAAAACGTAACGATGGATCGCGTCATTGACTCCACGGTAAGATGACACGGATTTACAGTGGCCTCAAAAATGTATGAATGTCAATGGATTCAAATGTGCAGAGAAATGATTCTATTTATTTTCTAAATAATGACAACTAATAATAATGATGATATTAATACATTATATATTTTGCATAAAGAAAAAGGAACCAATATGATTTTGTTGCAGTGGAACATTATTGTATATCATAATAGTATTTGTATGATGATTTTCATTACTGTATAGGCAACATAACATCACAACATAATAATAACAATAATATATAATGGTTTGTTTCTTTTGGTTTTGGTGATCTCAGACCCACAGATACTTGTAGAAGATCTATTTAACCCTCATATGTCTGTGGTTTCCTGTTTACACTCTATATGACCCCAAAATTTAAAGAATGATTGTAAAAACATTTTACATTTTTAATAATACATATAATATATAATTTTTTTTGTTTACTTCTCATCTATACAGTAATGCTGTGTTTTTGGATATACAAAGTACTTTTGTACCTATTTACCACACAATTCCTCAACTATACCATTAGCTTGCGTGTGAAATATTAATTTTTTATGAAAAAAATACTTAAATGTATGTGTGTATGTGCGTGTGTGTGTGTGTGTTTGAGTGAGCATGTCTTTTCTACATTGCATTTGTGCTCTAGTACCAGGCCTTCATTTCTGTGTGGAAATTTTCAGATTTATGCTGGAATTATTGATTTTATTTGTCAATTTCTAAAAAAATGCTTTCAATTGGAGTCACACCTGTGTGTGTGTTTGTGTGCGCGAGCATATGTGTGTGTTTGTGTGCGCGAGCATGTGTGTGTGCAAGTGATCATGTCCGTTCCACATTACATTTGTGCTCTAGTACCAGGACTTCATTGTGGTATGGAAATTTTCAGATTTATTCTGGATTTATAGATTTTTTTTGACAAATGAAAAATAAAAAACACATTTTTTTCGATTTTTCCCATTCATTTCAATGTGGGGTCATATTGACCCCAAAGGTCATGAGTGTGACTTTTTTTTTTACATACCTTTAGAACAACTGAATCAAGCCCAGCTTTTCTGTGCATGCATAGATAGATAATGTAGGAAAAGTCACAACATTTCATTCCTCTAAGATGAAGGGAACCATTTTTTTTAACGAATGAAACGTCAATCGGGGTCATATAGACCCCGAGGACATAAGAGGGTTAACTCACTGAAAGAAAGCAGATTACCTCCTCACAAGAGAAACATCTGCCTCCTTCTGCTCAAGCACAAGAAGTGTCCCACATCCTAAAAGACACAAATTGGATTTGTCAATAGCATTTATGCATGGTCATGCAAACTACTAGTATTACCTGCTATTCCATAATACTGAGATGAAGCACAGGCGACCGTGGAAGCGAGAAAAGGTGAAACCTCCACTGCATATCCATGACGTCCTGGAGATTTAAACGACTTCATGCTCTCTAATAACTCTGTGTATTCAGAGATAACGCATGTGTCATTGCACTATTGACTCTAAAGTCCATTAAAAATGTAACCACGTTTGTTTGTGGTAAAACACCAAAATCTAGTCAACAACGGCGAAGGCTTGATAAATTCCCAACAATCAATACAACACGTTAAAATTGTAAAGCATTTGCTAGGTAACCTCAAATTTAGCGCAAAACATCTGTACACCAGTTGTTTACTTCCGTGTTTTGACTGCGTGAAAAAACGCAATGCTGTGATTGGTCGGGCGAGGATGACGCAATCTCGAAGATTAGTTAGATTTAGTTATTTTATAACATTAATATTATTTCACATTTATTATCCTGTGTGATTTTCTAAAATGAAAACTAGAGCAGAAATACTTTTTAAAAAGCTTTAATTTTCACGTAAAATCACGTGGTTTGCAAAAAACAAGAGTGACTGAATTTAAAACAAGTTGCAGCATAAAATGATCTCGCAGTCACACCAGATGGCAGCCTTTCTCTGGAAAGACACATTTGTATGGTATGGTTTGGTATGGTAGTACTACTATGCTACTATACAAAGGTAATACTATAGTATTTACATGGTAAATACTAATATATATAGATATGTGTATATATATATATATATATATATATATATATATATATATATATGTATGTATGTATATGTATATGTAAAATATATATGGTAAATACTAATACATATATATATATATATATATATATATATATATATATATATATATAGATATAGATATATAGACTTATATAGATTGCATTTGCATGTAAATACTCAAAATTTTATATACATATTTGTATGGTAGTACTACTATGCTACTATACAAAGGTAATACTATAGTATTAACATGGTAAATACTAATATATATAGATATGTATATGTATATATATATATATGTATATGTAAAATATATATGGTAAATACTAATACATATATATATTCTTATATAGATTGTATTTGCATGTAAATTGCATGTAAATAAATTTTATATACATATTTGTATGGTAGTACTACTATGCTACTATACAAAGGTAATACTATAGTATTTACATGGTAAATACTAATATATATAGATATGTGTATATATATATATATATATATATATATATATATATATATGTATGTATGTATATGTATATGTAAAATATATATGGTAAATACTAATACATATATATATATATATATATATATATATATATATATATATATATATATATATATATATATATAGATATAGATATATAGACTTATATAGATTGCATTTGCATGTAAATACTCAAAATTTTATATACATATTTGTATGGTAGTACTACTATGCTACTATACAAAGGTAATACTATAGTATTAACATGGTAAATACTAATATATATAGATATGTATATGTATATATATATATATGTATATGTAAAATATATATGGTAAATACTAATACATATATATATTCTTATATAGATTGTATTTGCATGTAAATTGCATGTAAATAAATTTTATATACATATTTGTATGGTAGTACTACTATGCTACTATACAAAGGTTATATTTGTATTATTTACATGGTAAATAGTAATATATATATATATATATATGTGTGTATGTATATATATATATATATATGTGTATGTATATATATATATATATATATATATATATATGTATATATATATATATACATATTCACTCGACATCTTTACAGCTTTTCAATTAGAGAAAATATAGAGAGCAAATTCACATGCTCAAAACACGTGCCCTTCAATATATTAAATACTCCAAATGATACTAAACAGTCTAAATGACTGTGTGCAAACTCACTGTGCCCTAGAGCCAAGAATATGATCTGTCTGAGCTATGATCATATCTATAACCTGCCTTTATCTCGTGGTCTGGAACATAATGCACATCTTGTAGTAGCTAAACCATTTTCACGTGTGGAAAGTAATGAAGCTGACAGGCTTACTGACCACGTTCACACCACTGACTCCGTGCCTGTGTGATGTTTTTGGGGAGATCATGTGCGGCCTTGATATATGACGGCCACTTCAAAGGCAGGGGCCCGGCGTGAGAACCAGCCGCTCTAAAGCAGATAACCGGCGGATTTATGGCCTCGCACTTTTCCCATGATTGCCGGTGGGTAGCAGGCGCTGTTTGCCTTAATCCCCATTCACTTGGAAATGCTGATACTTTTTCTCTTAAGGAATTTAATGGTGTGACAGTGATTTACTAATGTAAATCTGTCTAACAGACCCTGGCATAAAGGGAGTGGATTAGGCCGGCATAAAGACCCATCTTGGGGAGGAGTGACTGGTGTTGTTGTGCTTTCATGTGGCGCACACTACTGCAGTCCGACCGGCGGTTTGTTCACGCCCGCCAGAACAGCTACATAAGTTTTGACTTGAGCTGTCCCTGAGGGACCGAGGGGGACCTTGAGGGACCGTGCCTTCAAACAGTAAACAGCGAATGAGAACTGCTTAAATGTTTTAAAGACATTGTTGCAGCGTCAACATACATGGCATTGAGACGTTTCATAAACTAAAGGGAACATATTTAAAATTGATGTAACAGCTGATGTATGCAGTTTACTCAATAAATGTGCTTGTAGCTTACTTTAAAGTTTGTCGACAGATTTATAACCGTTGAAGTGGGACTTGTTTGTTTGACTTCATTGGCTTCTTTCGCATTATTAGGAAAACACATAAAAGAACGCAAATATTTTTTCCACCATACAATTTCAAGAACTCAAATTATGCTATGGGAAAACAATTACTTTCTCTCATAACATTCCACGATCTGTTGTGGTGAGGGCAAACGGAATGATGGTTTTATGGCTTATTTGTCGGGATAATAAAAAAAAAAAAAAACACTCAGTTTCTTCAGGGACATCTGTTTTTTCTTTTTTGCATAGAAAAAGGTTACATCTTACAGAGCGTGGTAGAGTTATTAAAAAAGTAACAAACTTACAGTAGTAGAAAATCTCACAAATGAGCATTAGTGAATGTTATCTTACCCCCCCCCCCCCAAAACAAACAAAAAAAAACAGTAGTGATTGAAGTGCATTATACCAATTAACTCATCTGTCTAATTTCAATATAAACTCTAGTTACAATCTTACACATATACAGATTTACAAACTGGATTGTTAAATCATAGATTACAAAACTGATTCACACCTCACTTTAGTGATTATCTGCAAAACCTTTGGTTTGTTTTTGAAGAAGCTGTTTTTTTTTAACTACTACTAAAGCTACTGTGTGTGTTTGTGAAAATCAGACTGTTTCTATTCAGAAATAGAAAGCATACATATCAAATGCAGCATTTGAGCAGTGTTTATGCAGGCACTGTCCCACAGCGCAGCCCTTTACACAACGTTAAAAAAGTAATTTTCTTTAAAAACGACAATCAATCAATCCTTACGGGTGTCCGCACATTGTGGTGTGTAAAAGTCTTTTCATTCCCTGCATATGTGCACGAGAAGTGTAGAGGAAAAAAAAAAAGCCCATGTTGCTGACCAAAGCAGGCACAATAGCTGTTTTCTTTCCTTTATGTACAAAGTGTGGAAGACGTCCAGATGCAACAAGAGCAAATCCAACACTTAAAACGCTCCCACTTCAGTCCCCCACGGTCGATATGGTTTACTGCTGCTTCCGCTGTTCCCGCTGCTTTGTTGGGATGTGGTGGATGTGGAAACGGAAGAGCTCACGGTGGAAGAAGCCACCGAAGACGCCGTTACGCTGGGGCTGAAGAGCGGGAATCCTCCGGGGAACGACAGAGGGAAGGTTTGCGCCGCCGCCGCGGCCGCCGCTGCGTGAACGGTTGCCGATATCGAAAGCAGCGAGGTGGACAGCGGCGGTACGCAAGGAGCGACACTGCCTGTAGAGGGCCCTCGGAGTGCCGAGTCACTGTGGGTGAAGGAGGAGGTCAGCAGGGCTGCGCCCCTCTGAGGAACCTCAGACAGCCTGCCAGAAGAACTCTCTGAGGATGGAAGTCCGCTCTGCTGCAGAAACGCAGCCGGGATGGGATGCAAAGCGGCGGCCCAGTGATGCGGATGGAGGGCCTGCTGGTGATGGGCTATGGATGTGGTCATGGCGGCAGCTTCCCTCTGCGAGGCGCAGCTGCTGAGGTGAGAAACCAAGCGGACGCGGAGGGGGTCGCTGGAGTCCAGACCTTCCACGGAGCTCAAATACCTCGCCACTTCGGTTAGACACTCCCGAAAGCCGATGCTCATGAAGTCCATGGCCAGAGAATGAGCATCAAAATATCCTGAAAGAGACGTGATTCAAACGTGTCAAAAAGAGTCGAACGCAACCCCACTGCGCTCGAGAGGCTAAACCCAAGCAGACTGGGATTGTGACCTGACCTGTTTGTATGTTTGTTTTGTCTCCCCTATGCTTCGGTTTTAACACTCATTGGAAAGCCCTAAGAAACCCCCAACAGTGCAGCCTGTGAATGTGGCCCCACTCCCCTCCCATGGATTTATGAAAGCAAACACAATCCCAGGGTCAAGTGCTTCTTTTGTACTGCCGGCACTTTCCCACGAGTTCAATCCTACCATTAACATTGATTTCCACTTTAATCTGGTCAAAAGGGAACTCCGTGCTCAAATTTCACTACAGCTTTAGGTGGAGAGCAAGATGGGAACCAATAACAAGCAGTCTACCTTTCCCTCCCGTGGCCTGGAGCATCTTCAAGTGATCCACTGTCATCTGCAATATTTCAGCCTTCTCTAACTTGGCAGATCCCTTGGGAGAAGAAACGGGATATGTTTTTAATATGATAGCTTTGATGAAATAATGTGACAACATCCTCTTCCACTTACTTTTAATTTATTATAATCATTAGAAATAATACTTTCATAAAAGCATAATGAAGCAGTCAGGGATGTGAACTCACCTGTTTCTCAAATGCTGTCGGCACCAGACGACGTAACTCTGATAAACTATTATTTATTCGGTCCCTCCGTCTTTTCTCAATGATCTGCAATATATGAAATGATCAACAAAGTATCAGAGTTATCAGAGTTTTAAATGAAGTATTTGAACAAATATGAAAATTATCTCAGAAGTTATGAATTACCCCTCTCCGCTTCTTTCTGGCCATGACTTGGGATGTTGTGGTAGGAGAGCCACATCTAATAAATGAACCGTTGCTTTGACTTTTTTGGGGGGGGAGAAGAGATGTAAACTTATCAGTGCACTGTACCTTTAAAATAACTTTTTTGATTCAGTCCTATTAAATTATATTTTAGGCCAGTTGCATAAACAGCCGCTAAGTTAAGACTCTGTCTTAAGAACTAGTTTTGCCAACCAGCAATTAGTTTGGGCTAATCAGTCTTACTCTTCAGATGCAGATTAAACCAATCTACCTTTTTAAGTAGCTGACTTAAAAAAAAAAGTCATTACCAGTCTTTAAGGAAAAAACTAACTTGTAAGACTTGTCTAAGCAGTTTATGCAACTGAAATGTGAAAGGTTACCTAAAACATTTGACAGTGATAAATGCTAAACAATTGCTGAGTAATTACCAAACACAATTGCTTAATATAATGCATAAAAGACCATTAATATCTATAGCCTGCATTTAAAAAGTTAGAAATGTCTATAAACACTTTAAAAATGGTAACATGCATCTGATACCTTGATTAAACCCATCTTGCTGCAATCTAATGTAGTTTGTTTGATTTAGTCATGTTGAGTCGAATTAAACCAGTTCATTCTGAAGCACATTTTACAGTACACAAGATGCAACCTTAATTTAGTTAACTATAATAGCTATTAACCATATATGACTTTAATTTCTATACATTCTAACTGTTGAGCATTACATAATGTTTGTTAATTGTACCAAAGTGTTTTCAAACTGAGTTTTTCTATAATGTCTAAGATTAAAATATTAAAATTAGTTATAATTAAATGTAATTATATATATATATATATATATATATATATATATATATATATAAATAAAATGAAGCACACAGGGATATATTAAATATATTATATATATTAAACTTAATATTAATGCCCAAAGGGAAAGATAACACCTAAAAGTGAATGCTCAGCTACTAGAACAATAAACAAGCATCTAATACATGCTTACCCCGAGTAGTTATTCTCGCTGCCCACATCAATCGTTTCATCCATGTCGCTGTCGGACGTGCTGTCCTCACAAGGCCGCTTCATGATGCAGTGCGCACAGGTACAATCACCAAACACTCTGAGCGTCTTTCCCACGAACCGCTGGAGCCTCAGTCTCGCATTCACGCCCACGTCCTGCTTTGGGAACACCCACCGAAAAAAAAAAGAAAACACGCCCCGAGCCACCGAATGGAGGTCTCAAACTTCATTCCCCTGATAATTGACTCTGCCCAGCTTCAGCACTCGCGCTCGGCACCCCAGGGCCCCAGAAGCGTGAGAAACACTTTACGCAAGAAAGGCGACGGTGTTTCAGAGCCTGACAGAGCTTGGACGCAGTGTGCAGATAGGGAGGAAATGTAGGTAAAGGTTTCTGGCAAGGCTAATGTTGAGGATGCAGAGTGACTTGCCAAAACATAGTCAGGTTTATTCATTGTGCCAATTATTAAGGAGGATAATGTTTTATTCAAATATCTTGAAGACGTTTTAAAGAGAACAATAATTAGTGCTATATCTTTATTTTAAATCTATATTAATATGAAAATAAGGACAGAATGTTTTGTCGACTGTATGCAAATGTATACTCGTGTATTTTTAGTTTTGAAAGGTTGTTTGAAAACAAAAATTAAAACATACATTCATATGTAAAACAAAACAAAACAACCTTATTCTTTTACCTAATAAAAGTGAGACAGTAAAAAAATATATTTTAAAGTTGATCTTATGGGTTGGGGAGTAACGAAATACAAGTAACTTAGTGACGTATTTAAAATACAAAATTTGAGTCACTGTATTTTATTACAGTTACATTTTAAATGGGTGGTAATCAGATTACAGTTACATCTGAAAAGTATTTTAGATTACCAAAGTGATTACTTTGAATTTTAATGTCATTTAAACAGCAATTGGTGATTCTCTGACTCTGACCGTCTGAAAAAGTGGAGTTAAGTTTCATGTTTTCCACTGTTTTCATGTTTTGTGATAGTTGTTTGTGAGTCATTTTATAATTCACTCGTCACTGCAACTTTTTCTCACAATTAGTTTTTTTCCCTCACAAATGTGAGTTTGTATTTCACAATTCGGACATCTTTTTCTCAGAATTGCGAGATTTAAACTCACAATTGCAAGTTATAAAGTCAGAATTGGGAGATATAAACTTGCAATACTGACTTTTTTTCTTGCAATTGTGAATTTAGTATGTGAGTTTATATCTCATAATTCTGACTTTTCTCAATATTGTGAGTTTATCATAATTTTGACTTTTCTCAATATTGTGAGTTTATCATAATTTTGACTTTTCTCAATATTGCGAGTTTATATCTCATAATTCTGACTTTATAACTCACAGTTGCAACTTTATATCACACAATTCTGAGGGAAAAAGTCAGAATTGTGAGATAAAAACTTGCAATGACCTTTTTTGTGTTTGTTCCACACTTATTAGTATTCCAAAGTATTCTAAAGTATTTAGATTAAGTTACTAAACTTGAGTAATGTATCGAAATACGTTACAAATTACTTTTTAAAGCATGTATTTTGTAATCTGTAGTGAAATACATTTTAAAAGTAACCCACCCAGCCCTGATCTTATCTATATTATTAATACAAGTACTGCCTTATTAAATATTTAAAGGCCTACTTTAATGGTGAAATATTTTAAATAAATCAGAATAAATTACAATGTTATGCAGTATCGACATAGTGAACATACTCAAAGCTATTTAAAATCTTTCAATAAACATTGATTATATTGAGATTATAGAAATATTTCAAAGTTGTCTTGTGCATGTCATATAGCGCAAAACTTGAGATATATGCATACACACAGACACACTTTCACACATGGGCTCCTCATCTAGTTTGAGGCTCCAGCTGTAGTGAATTTCCTGGGTTAAACAGTGAAGACGGCACATTGTTTGGGCTCACAAAACCCCCCCTTTGTCATGTGCCTTCCCCCTGGTGGAGCGTAGCACAGTCTCCCAGGCAGCCCGCCAGTGTGATGACTCGTTCCCACAGCTCGAGCCCTGCGCTGAAACCCAATCACCATGTGAGAGACGGCCAGGAACACAGGGAGGGCCGGCAGGGCCGCTGCCACTGGGAGGTTACCGTGAGCCAAGCGTCACCCCCACCACTGCGGCCGCAGCTCGTAACACTTCTTCTTCACATTGTTTGTTTGTTGTATGTCCAATTGAACAAACATGATATAAAACCTTATATCAAGCTGGCATTGTGGAGGAGGGCAGCTTATGACCTTTCACACATTAAGTTCTGTAGTGTTGAACTGAACTATGTTTTGTTCCATGAACTTAAATTGTTCTCTTATGTAAATGTCTACAACGTAACATAAGAGGTAAAAAATCATTAATGCTTCTACTTTAAAATACTTAAATGTCTTTGCATTTCACAATAAAATGATGCTTCTGTCATATCACCCACAACCATAACAACTAAAAACAAATTTGTGCAGCAAAATGTCTAGTTAAATATTTATAAACAATAAATGTAATTATTAATACCAGTAATTGTAACATAAATTCACTGCTATCAAACCAATGTAAAGAACGATACTAATATTTCACAAATAAATTGGAGGTTTTAAATGATAAAAACAATAGATATACAGTACAGTTCAAAACAAAACACAAAATATATTTGTATATTTTCAGGTTTTCAAACACCATATGTAACAAAAGCCATCAAATAGTTGCTGTGCAAGTAAACTTGACCATTGCAAAATTTAGTCTAATTGTTAGAGCGTCCGACTCCCATGCCAGAGACCCGGGTTTGAGACCCGGAGAGAGCGGGGCGAGTACGATCTGGGTAGAGGGGTTACACATAAGTTAATGTGATGAACTACACCTTTGGTTATTCTACTAGTGTGAACTTGGGGGGATTTGACTTCATACACTCCCTTAAAATGAACTTGAGAGCCTTTGGCTAAAACACATGAAGTGGTTTTGATATTTTGCTATCTAACGCAGTAAAAATTCAGACTTTAAGTGTGATTTTTTAAAATAATGACTATTATAAAGACACAAACCTCTGGACTGCTGAAGGGTTTCTGCATCACCCACTGCCTTTAACACCCTGCACCACATCCAGTCCTCACCACAGATAGCTCCAATCAAGCTGTCAACAGCCTCTCATAGCCCAGGGCAGGCTGCAGCTCTCCCAGGTGTGACCTAAAGTACATAAGGGCTAATTAAAGCAGTCTGTCCGGCTTCACAGACCCGGACTTTCCCTCGTTTTCCCCTGTTGATGGATATGCCTACTCAAGAATTCTCAAAGCTCTTTTTAGGATAAATCAAGACAGTATAATGAAAATATTGATAGGAGAGCAGGCATACACCAAGCCCTAAAGGTTTGTTTCACTCTATTTATTGTTATTGTTCCAGACATCTACAAAAAGTCTGGATTTTATTAGACCATTTTATAGGGATAGCACACATTATTAAAGTCTCTGTAAATGGACAAAAGACAATAACCATGACAATAACGATAAGTGTAAATTTTTAAATTTCGTTTGAGTAAGGAGGTCCACACCACAATTATAACGACAGCGGCACAGAGAAACAATATTGTTTTTTTTTTTCAGCTGATGAACGATAATAACATTGGCAGCCAATCAGAATCCATCTTGCATTCAGAGGTGGAGCATTTAAAGGGACAGAACGCAAACACGTGCTTATAATACACAGGACATTATTTTGCGTAGGTGTGGATAATTATATAGTTATTGTTCTTGGTGTGAATGAGCCTATAGTAGATCTGTAGACCCTGTAGATCCTAAAAACAAATACAAAATAAGTCAAATCATCAACAATTTAAAAAAAAAACAAAAAGCACACGCAAACAAAAAATATGCATGGTATGTAAGATTATATTAAATATTATTATTACATATATCTTTATTTTAGATATTCTGAAAAGAAGCTTTCGGTCCTTTTCGGTTTTGTTTTTTGCCTTTCATCCTTGGCTTATAAAAAAACAAGTGTGATATCAGTCCAGGGCAGGACTACAAAACAAAAACCGGAATATGGCCTCCGCAGAGTCTGCCGACAGCCAGTGTGGAGCTACAAGCTCGTCGGTGTCACCTCTGAGACTTCTCATTCCATGTGGCAAAGCTGGAACCAAACTTGGGACAAACGTTTGTGGATGTTTGCGTGTGTTTCTTCTATTCCCAGGCAGGAGGAAGGATTCCTTTCATCCCAAACATGCTTGCTCGGAGAAGGCGGGCGGCCCTGCCCCTGGGCCCGGCGAGAGGGGCCCAGCCCTGATGTGCCATGCTATCAGTGGTTCCCAAGGCTGGCCAGCCTGGGAAAAGCTGGGTGGACCCGTTCCAAAATCAGCATTACATGCATTATTGTTCTTACCCTCCCCGAGTCCCAAGCACACAATGAAAACAACAGCAACAGCCACAATCTCAAGCCCTTCTCTGAACACAAGGCTGCCCTTAGTCACTCGCAAACTGCCTTTTTAAAACCAAGTTAACTGCTTCATGGCAACGGACACTGTTGCCCGGGCAGCAGCTTCCTCAGCCCCGACTCTTCCTTGAGAGTACACTGACCTGTTTTAGATTCAGGGCAAACAAACATTTGTCCTGTTAAATTAAAGTATAGTGCAATGTAAAATGGTTAGGAAAACATGGGCATTTATTGCTCTTCAGTAAATTCACCCGAGAACCGGGGGCCGGCTGACCAGAGACTTACAAGGCATCATAACTCAGCTACATAAAAACAGATGGGTCTAATTTGATACCAAAAAGACTGATTAAATGGCTGTTAATCACTTTTAAGCTCGTGTTATGATAGCCTAACGGGGGAACCACCAGTCTAAGGTGGTTTTCTGGTCCTCAACCCTAGCGTAACTGGTCTTCATCTGGTCTGAACAGCTGACAAGCGCTCAGAACCTCTCTGAAACAGAATAGCCAGACCAGTTAACCACTTTAGGCTGGCTTAAACAGGTTTTTAAGAAGTTTCAACAACGCCTGTACCAACAGAAGAAGAAGAAGAAGAAACTAGGAAGTTACTGAGATCGTAATCATCGTTTCGTGCTACTCAAGGGATGTTCTTGCGATTAGTGAATGAAGTTTGCATGAATGAAAAATGTTTGCAAATAAAAAATAAACTCGTTACTGAGATCTAGCGATAACTTTTGTTCCCTCGCTGATCAGACACCAACAGAGATTTTCTTTGATGGCTTTCTGGAAGGTTTCATTTCAGCGCAAAACTGAAACAATTAACTCCTGAGTAAATAATCTACTTCGTTTCTCATTGTTATCCAATCTGTCCGAGACAAATGGGCATCTGTTTATTTTTCCTGTCAGTGGAACAGCGAACAGCCACAAACCGACAATATCCTAGGATTGTGGACTTCTGACTCCAAAGTCATATTATACGCGCTTTATTAGTGTTTAAGGTCACAGAGAGACAAGCAAGTGCATCCTATATCAGGAAGCCTTGTGCGTCTCTGGAGTGAAATATTTGGCTTTTAGTCGGAGCGCCGGCCGTGAGTCGGAAATCCTGGGAAGCGAGTTCATGGCAGACAGGCTCCAGGCGTCGTATGGGCCAACGTTGAAGAGAATGGGTCAGAATAATAGGGCCCTTCCTGCCATTCTCAGATTCAGGGCAGTATTTCTGTCACGGCTTTCCATCGTACTGTGTCTGGCATTTTGCTTCGGCACCCATCAACCCGCATGCTACGCTCAGAAACACGCTAATCTGCACTGCGAGTGCCATTTGGCTCGACACAAAGTGTCTGTCAGAATTATGTCAGCGTCAGAACAACAACAATTGTGGTGATTTTGCATGGCTATCAAGGGAGCGTATACTCATGTAAACAAGTTTATCAGCCTTTAAAAGACATTTTAAACTCTGCTATAGTGTGCACACGATACAAAATTTGCATATATGGAGCGAGAACACACACACACACGCAAAACAGGTGCCCCTTTTCTACTTCCTGTCATATGATCTGAGCTTCCTGTCAGGATACATGAGCTTGAGAAAGCCATAGGTTTCCCCTTCTTCCCCTTCCCAAACATTGCTACCCAATTGTTAAGCATCCCTTTCATTCACTGTGGCACCTTCGTTATTTGCACAAATAGCTTCGTTTCCGCTGTCAAAATCTGGAACCCGCACGTTTGGATGCACCGTCAGCTCTTCAGACAAAGTTCTAGAGCTAAATACTAAAATAAATTAACATTTTAGTGCTTGTAAGTCTTCGTTTAGAATTCAACCTACAGTTTAGTTCAGTTCAGCAAACTCATCTGTTGGGGATAAATGTTTTTAATGTCCTGTCTTTCATCCAAAGCTTCATTTAAACCAGGATTGGGATTTCCTCGCATTCACACCGTCACAGTGAACGACAATTCTATATCCTGTTTGCTACTTCAATTCAGACAATTCCAGATTCAACTACATTAAAAATGTTACATTTAAAATTGAAATTCCGAATTCCGCACAACCCAGATTCAAACACTCATACATACGCTTATATTAAACGTCAACAGTTCAGTCATTAGCAACTATTTCTTCAACATTTTCATTTAAGACAAGACGAAACAAATGCATTGATGTTGCTGTTTGACGCCGAAAATCTTAACCGTCTAATCCAATTGCATAAGCGGTCTGGCTCTGCTCCCATATCAGTGGCTTCTGGCTCGCTCTGCTCACAGGGAAGCAGCTGCCCTGGACGGCCCCGGTCTGAGCAGACAGGCAAATGTGTTAAAGTAATTAACAGACAAGAAAGAGGAAGTCATCAGCTACACATTAAGTGACCTGACCACTGTGAAATCACTACTCTAGACGGCAGGATACAACCACAGTCAGAGAGAGAGATATGCTTTCACACGTGGCACCAGTCAGTGAAGGCCGACGAGATAATATTCTCTTCTACAGTAAAAACAAACAGAAGAAAGGAGGGGAGTCCTCTTAGGACACCTGTGCTAATCACTAGTTGGTGTGTATATTATTATTTATAACAGATATATATATAACAAAGTTGATATATAAGATACTGTACATCGCCACTGTTAACGTTTATCTGTGAAGGTACAAAACATGAGCTCGTGCACAGTTTACCTCGTGCTGTGACAAAGATAAACACCTAAAAAAGTAATAAGATTGTGAACTCAGTCTGGCCGTTTTAAAACAGGGCTTTCTCCTCATGCTTAGTTTGGGTATCACAGGCCCTGAGGAAGCACAAGGTTAGAGAGAGATCCAGGAAAGAGCTTTCTGCTAATCTCTACCAGAGTAAGACCCCACAGAGCCAAAACATTGATATGGTGTGTCACTGCCTGGTGATAAACAATGCGGCATATTGTTGTTTTGGGCTGCACCCTTTGGTTCTTTATCAGCAAGCATCCTTCCACTCCCCATGATTGTGAAATGGCAATGGGTGTGCTGCAGAGTGACGGACTTATATAATGAAAAAAGACAAAAAAAAAAATTTGGGGGGGATTTTTGGATTGCTCACCCAAAAATTACAATTTTATCATCATTTAGATGATATTTTGAAGAATTTAGGTAACCAGAAAGTTGATGGTAGCCATCGACTTCCATCGAATTTGGATGAAATGGTTCCCAACACTCTTCAAAATATCGGGTTTTATGTTTAACTGAAGAAAAAAAAAACAGGTGAGTAAATTAAGACAAAATTTTCATTTTGGGGTGAACTATCCCTTTAAGGCCGATAACTGTAACGGTAAAGATATAGTTCTAAAAATCGCTCTAAATATAAAGGATAACAGAGTTCACACCGCAGCTGTAACGATAACGGCACAGAGAAACGATAACGTTGGAAGCGTTTTTATTCCAGCTGAAGAACGATGAAAACATTGAGAGCCAATCAGAATCCAGAGCTCAAGCGTTTAAAGCGGCAGACGATAAAATTGCAGCGCAATTAGAATAAAAATTAGAATAAACAGAACGATATTCGCTGGCATGGATGATAATATAGTTATAAAAGAGTCTTTATAGCGCGATAATAGACCGGAGCGGAAAAAAATATTTAAAAAAAACAGACAAAATGAAGCATAAATGTGATCAGAATAAACGTCTTATCAAAAGTAATTCAGACTTAAAAATTGAAGCAAAATTTTTTGGTTATACAGAATGCCACAAACAATGCTGAATATCTTTAAAAAGCCTGAGGCTGAGGTCATATTATAAATTCAATCATATCATAAACTGAGTCATAAAGTTAGATCAAAAATTTGGCATAATAAAGTTTTTTTTAATGTTTTTGAAAGAAGTCTGGATTTATTTGATCAAAAATACAGTTAAGCAGTCATTTGAAAAATGATCACAATTTAGATTCGATTTTAAAATGTAATTTGTTGCTGTACATTTCAGGATCAGAATCATTCTAATATGGTGCTCTTATTATAATAAATTTTAAAAAACATTTTTTTTGTGTGGAAACCATGATTCATTTTACTCTGGATTATTTAATGAATAGAAAGATAAACAACAGCATTTATTTAAAATAGAAATCTTTTGTAACATTATACATCTTTCCTGTCACTTTTGATCAGTTTAACGAGTCCCTAATAAATAAAAGTATTTGTTTCTTAAAAAAAAAAAAAAAAAATCTTTCCAACGCAACTTTCGATAAAAAGTTTTATAATTTTTTAAAATCCTTCTCCAGCCACTATTGTCACACAATCAGCTCAATTACTGATTTTTGGGATCTAAGATGAAAGACAAGTCCTGTTAGCGGAGTTTCAAGCACAAGATTCAGGAATAATTTCTAAGTTTAAATCTGCGTGTGGTTTATTTTAGGTTCGATTGGCTGGCCCCCCCCCCGTGATTGTTTTGGAAGTCCAGACACTTTGTCTTATCAGTGCAAGCAGTTGAAAAGCAGTAGCGCACATGCTTGACCCGAGGCCCTCTGGTCTTACTGCTATCACCCGAGACAGCACCGTTGAATCTGGGGGAGAATGTGACAACAGCAGGCTCAGTTCGTCTTATCAAGCCGGGTGAGGGCCACCAGCTGACCGTACGCAGACCCCAGATCAGCAACACGTCTGCTAATTCTTCATACACCCTGCAGGGGAAAACCTGGACTGAGGGTCCGAGCCCTGGAAAATACCTGTCATCAGAAGAGCAGAATCAGCTGCAGGAATCTTGCTACATTCACACCGGGAGAAAGGCAGAGGGAGGTGTCCGCGACAGCTCCCAGATACTCTGCCGCCGTCTTTCCCACTGGTAGAAAACACACCGTCTGCTGAAAAAGTTCAATAAAATGTGTTCTCTGTACAGAACTAGACATATAATCCTTTTAGTATAACTTTAAGCCACAATTTCATTTATTTAAAGTGCATATATTCACCCACCCTCATGTCCTTCCAAACACATGTTTATCTTTTTGTGTCAAACAGAAGTAAGTCCATTAGTACTAAGTCATATGACTACTTTGAAGAACAGGAAATCTTGCTGTATTTCAGTGATTTACAGTAGTGCATGTGCAAAATGGCTATAGTGACACATATTGAGTAAAGCTACCACAGCAAAAAAGCATCTTATTCAAGAGCCTAAGCTGGTTTTGGTGTAAATATTGTGTGGGTTTGTTGTTTGCTTCCATGTGCACTATATTTTGTAAATAAACAGTCTGAAAATTGAATAAAGGCTATGCATAAAATGAAGGCTGACATATGTGGTCACATATACCGTTTCCACAAAAATACTTTATTATTATTAATAATAATAATAATAATAACCAAATGAAGCACCAAATCAGCATATTATAATGTTTTCTGAAGGATCACGTGACACTGAAGACTGGAGTAAAATTTAGCCTTAAAATATTGACATTTTAAAATATAGTGAAATAGAAAACAGTCATTTTAAATTGTAGTTTATTACGGTACATAAATGGTAGTTCCTCACTCCTGCAGCAATTCTTCACCCAAACTCAACATATATGTCTGTCATCTATTAATTAACATACTTTAATTAGGCAGGAGGATAATTCAAGGCAAAGTTTTAACCTCATGTATTATGAACCTCTGATTTTGTGAATTGGTCTTTTCATACAAATAAGCTATAATTAGAATTATTTATAGTAAGCTTGCTGATAGACACAACTCTATGATTAAAACATATTCTTTCGCATTTAACCCTTGAATATGAGAACACAGCATCAAAAGGAACTATGAATGTATTTAGAGAACTAAAATATAAAACGAAAGACTTGACTTTTCATTTTAGTAGTCTGCCACACGCCACTGGGTTGTGGTGTAAATATTGTGTGGGTTGATTGTTTGCTTATGTTTCAACTGTATACCTCATAAAAAGGAATATAGAAGCTGAATATTAAGGCTGTGCGACATTGAAGAAAAATGCAATATGTGATACGAATGATGACTTGTTAATGTGACTTAGATATGCGACACCATATTGCTAAAGTGTGTAAAACCAATTAAATTATATTTAAAAACACTTACCTAACCAATATACATGTTTCACATTCTTTCTGTGAAAAGAAATCATCACTATAACTTCTGAAAGTGACCAGAAGTGTTTTAGCTTTACTTAAAAATCAATGTCACAAATCTGACAATGTAACTTTAAAAAATCTTAACATCAAGAAAATCCAGGTAAGTTAAACAAAAACACCTGAAACTAGAGGTGGACGATTAGTTATTTTAATTTATCTTTGTAAAGAAAAATTATAATCTACAAACAATAGGACAAATACAATAGGTCAAATTGTTACTACATTGTTTCTGTAATTGTTAATACAGAAACTGAATGATCAAATGTAAATCTAAAACACTGCATAGTCTTCACATAAATTAAATGTATATTGATTCATAATAAAGCTACAAAAGTTATTCAGTCAAGAGCCGTGAGTGAATGTCTTCCTCTTTTGTTGTTTGACAGACGGCAGCAGGGTTACCGTATTACACTGCTGTCCCTTTAAGAGCGAAAGCACGGCTACGGATCCTACTGAAACCGGCAACGTTCATCTAAGACTGTTTAAACGAATACACACTGTTACACAGTTCTTAAGAACGGGAAGAAAGAGGCGGGAACCGGCGAACGTTAATAACTCTTAATTATAAAATAAACAAACAATAAAACGAAAGTAAAAGGGCGGCAGTACCTCACGGCGACTGCCGCCCACACAAACAAAACAAAACACAACATAAAGTCCAGGCCTGGTCCTCTCTTGTCGCTCCTCTTTTATGCTTCCGGAGCTCCTCCGTGAGAGATACGAGACCGGTGTAGCGCGCAGCTGACGCTCATTATCACTTGCGCCACCGGCCTCGCGCCGTTCCCTCACGGCTCTCACCCGCCCTGCTCGTCACATGCCCCCATCGCCCCTCGCAGGCCGGGGGGTACCCACGAGACTGCGCTTACTCCCCCCCGGGGCCAGTCTCGGCGGCCGCAGCACCTGGGGGTAAGGACAGACGAGACGAGAGAAAAGGAGACGGAAGCACAAGGAGTGACAAAGACGAGAGAGGGGAGAGAGGAAAAAAAAAATTCTTGGTCCGGTTCCCAGACACACTGCCGCTCGGGCCTCAGCCAGCCGAGAGGCTCTTCCTCGCGGTGCCATGCGATGGTACTGGACGCTCGGTGGACGGGCCGATCCTCCTCCGCCCCCCGGCGGCCGGCGATGGCTCCTCCGGCTGAGGGCAGCCGGCAGCGAGTCCGCCGTTCCCTGCTCCTCCCCATCATGGCGGCAGGCAGCAGGCTTCGGCCCCTGGCGAACGGCGGCGATTCCTCCGCTCCCTCCTGGACGGCAGCCACCCCACCTTGTCCCAGGAGCACGGCAGCGAGCTCTCCGTCCCACCGGTTGCTCACGCGCTCCAGCACCACCGCCTCGGGCAGCCACTCGCGGTCTTCACTCTCCCGCGCTGCCCGACCTCCTCGACCTCCTCAGCACCGCGATCCCCCTCAGCAGCAAGGGCTCTTCGATAGCATGTCCCTCATTCCTCCCGGGTTTCGGCACCAATGTAACACAGTTCTTAAGAACGGGAAGAAAGAGGCGGGAACTGGCGAACGTTAATAACTCTTAATTATAAAATAAACAAACAATAAAACGAAAGTAAAACACAAACAAAATAAAATAAAGCACAACATAAAGTCCAGGCCTGGTCCTCTCTCATCCTTCACTGTCGTCGCTCCTCTTTTATGCTTACGGAGCTCCTCCGTGAGAGATACGAGACCGGTGTAGCGTGCAGCTGACGCTCATTATCTCTCGCGTCACCGGCCTCGCGCTGTTTCCTCAAGGCTCTCGCCCACCCTGCTCATCACACACACCAAGACCGACATTTTGACATAACCGTGTGTGTATTTCGTGAAGGGATTGTGCCGTCAGACAGACAGTCCCGTAAGTAACAGTGGCGTACCCAGTCTATTCACTGACCTAAAACTTTGACTTTTCGCAACGTTTTGTAATAGCCTATTAAAATCATTCATATCGCGTGCTGTCGCGATAGGAACGTTTGCGTTATTTCGATATACCGTGCAGCCCTACTAAATATTATCAACTTTAACTGAGCAAACTATTTACATGATGACTGTAAACGGCAGGTCAGTTTTTGATGTTTTTGCTGACAAACGTTATATTTTTCGGTAAAACAATATAATTTTTTTTCAGTCTCATTCATAAAGCCGTTGCCATTTTGGATGGAAGTGTAGCGCGCTACTGTACAGAATGGCAACAGCTGTGGCTTTCATTGTTTGAAGCGACTCTCGTTCTTCCTGTAATATAGTGGTCAGCCTACGCTGCAGGTCAAGCTCCTCTGGCCACTCTGGCTTTACTGCAGCAGAGGTTGGCGTTCGGTCAGAGATCAGAGAGCTGGCTTCCAGAGAGGGTTAGTAAGGGTAAGTAGTTGGCGCTGACAGGCAGCTGGCAAAGACCACCCTGAGGATATATTACCATGCTGAAGAATGATCAATGGCTAGTAAGAGCGGAACATATCAGCTTCATTCACATGATTACACTGATCCTTTACACTTCGATTCAAAAGTTTAGGGTCTGTAAGATTGTGTTTTTGTTTTTAAATTAAAACTATTATCCTGCAAGGATGCATTAAAATGATCAAAGGAGACAGGAAAGACTTTTACTATGCAACAAACAATCCATTTCAAATAAATGCTGTTCTTTTGAATTTAAGAATCCTGACATAAAAGTATCAGTTTACACAAAAATATTCAGCAGCTCAACCTTTATCAACATTGCTAATAATAAATGTTTCTCGAGCAGCAAATCAGCATATTAGAATGATTTCTGAAGGATCATGTGACGACTGGAGTAATGATGCTGAAAATTCAGCTTTGATCACTGGATATAAATTACATTTTAAAATATTTTCAAAAGAATTGAATACAGAATTTTACAATGCTCTTCTTTTGGTAGTAAAATTGATAGTAATTCTGTCATGTCGTTCCAAACCATGTTTTGTTTTTTATTTAGAGACGTAAATCTTTGAATAGATATTTTCCGTATAATAACAGTTCATAGTGACCACAGCTCTCGAGAACAACTATAAAAGCACCATAAATGTGTTGGGGGTCGCACATTACATTGTAACGTGAGTTATGTAATCAGATTACATTTTAAAGTAACTAGTAAAGTTACTTTTAAATTTACAACAAAACATCCAAGTTACTTTTTCAAATAAGTAATGCAAGTTACTTTGTTTTCCCACGTATTGACTGAAAGCTCTCCTGTCCCCATGTTGAGAGAAATCACAAATACAATTTTTATGTTTGTGTGAACTATTGCTTGAAATGTTTGAGGGAAGTTTAGGGAATCCCTGCAGCCCTTGACACTTCTTTGTGAATCAGATAAGATAAATGACCGAGACAAGAAGGGGAAGCAAACCCTTGACACGCTCTCACTGTCTGAGCTGCTGCTATCGTAAGGGTCTCTCTCTCTCCTTCAGCCTGAATGTTTACTTTGGATTATACTAGATGCTTCCAGATCTCTGAGAACTCACATCCTGACGGACAAGCAGATACGTCCTGTTGCACTCGAACATTCATGCACTTCCCTATAGAACACCTAAAAAGCCCTCAGTGGCTAAAGTAGCTGGATATAAAGGTTGTAAAACATGTAACAGACGCTTCTGCTAATCTTTAATGACATTTCCGTGATAATTAAAGCTTCGGGGTTTTGCATGACAGGTGCTGGTCAGGTCTTTCATGTGTGAATTATAGACTATAAAACAAGACGTGAGAGAGTGTGTGTGATGTCACAGCGCTGGAATGAGACACATCTGATTTAAAATATCATTTATGGCTTAAATGAAAATAAACGACACACTAGAAATGTGTTTCATCTAGAAATGTACCGAATTAACTGAATTTAATCATTAAGATTTCAATGATTAAGAAGACACTGAAACTTTAAGCAAAACAAAAATTATACATTACATATCAAAGTTGTCTTTATGCACCTCCTGTTCCATTAGTTGATCTCAGAAATACATTATGCCAGAAGATAAACTGCATGAGAATGTAAAAATGACAAATATCTAATTAATAATTAAAACAGTGAAATAATAACAGCAACTATCTGCAAAAAGCATCTATCTAAAATGCTGTATTTTTGCCTATTGTGTTGATTATGATCACGATATATTATGATTTTATTAATTAAAGGTGCATTTTGTAAATTTCTGATTCCATATCTCTCTCCCTCTAAACATTTAATATTTTTTGCCTGGTTTCACAGACAGGGCTTACATTAAACCAGGCCTCAGTTCAATTAGGACATTTAAGTAGCTTTAAGTAGAAACAAACATCACTGGTGTGCGTCTTGAGACAAAACAATGACACTGACATATTTTAAGATGTTAAAATTTTCAGTTCAAACTGTTCAAAAATACATTTTAG
>CM076072.1:28275000-28382500 GCA_038088235.1 Zacco platypus
GTAGGCCTGCAGTTCTGCACGCTGCATGTTAGACTAAGCGCTCTCTTCCAAATGGAGGGATGTCGGTTGTTTGGCTTCATCCCTCATTGGTCATCAATGGTCAGTTAGACTACTGGCTTTTTAAATAGGCCCCTGGGGTACTAAAAAGCAATTATCAACAAGCCAGTTAGCTCCGTCTGTTTATCAAGTACTTTTCAAGTTTATTTTAGTGGCACTTTGGATAAATAGGCCACAAAATAACACCTGAAATCCTTGAATTATTATTATTATTATTATTAATCATTAATGGTAATTGCAAGTCCTCAAAACCTTCAGATTATTATAAAGGTTAAACTAAATATAGAATGAACTGTTTTTTAAATAAATTTTATACGAGGTTGATGATTTTTGCAACCTGATTCGTGCCATTTTGAATGAGTAACTTTATTTATTAATAACAAATTTAACACACACACACACACACACACACGCACAGACACATATATATATGTGTGTTATGCATGCATATTAATATATTATAATATAATTTTTGGATTAAAAAAAAAATGCAAAGAAATTAATCAATTAAAAAAATTTATAATTTAATATAATTTATATTTTAATTTCCAGAAAGTGTAACGGTTGCGTGTTAGAATGTTGAGTCATTAAAAAGTTTATATACATATACATATATATATATATATATATATATATATGTATATATATGTATATATATATATATATATATATATATATATATATATATATATGTATATATATAGATTCAATGAAGTTATACCAATTCATACTGAACATATTTGTGGAAAGTGCCTGTCTTTTTAGACCTTGATTTACGTTTAAATTTGATGTCTAAAGTAGCAACTTGATGTTGAATCTCAAGCCTTATCAGTCACAGAAATGTCATGGTAAGCCTTTCAGTGTTTGGCCGGTCAACATTTACTGACGGGAAAAAATGGGTGAGACGTAATTGTGTTTTTATAAGAACTATACTTCGCTCATTAATTGTGGTCAGCTTTCCAAAGAGATCAGTGCATCAATGTCAGTATCAATGTCCTTCAACACAATGTCTGTTTTATGCTGAATACAAGCTTTTCAGAGCCAGACCCCTCTTCCTCTGGCACTCTCCATTGTCATTTTCACTCTCTGGCTTGTGACACTTTTGCGGTCTACAGAGTAGACAATGGTTTTTTTGAGCCATTGTTCAGATCTATTTATAAAGCGAGAGAGTGGTGAGAGACAAACAAGCTCTCAGGTCCCATAGGTATTGCTGTAACCAGTGTTCCTAAACACGTTAGTGTGCCATAAACCTCTAGTTAGGTAATTGGGAATAATGGAATATTGTATTTGTTTTGACCAGTCATCATGAGTTCCCCATTATTTTGTGGTATTGCATGGAATCGAGAACATGCAGCACTGGGAAATTGTTGAAGGATGCAACTTTTATATATATATATTTGAAATCAGCACACATTTCTATGGGAACCAACTGGCAAAGTTTTTTTTTCAATGTGGGTTCGAGCTCTGTAGTCTGCATAGTTGAAAATGTTAAATATGATCTGTCAGACTTGGTTATACAGTAAGGCAGAAAAGCGACGCAGACAGCAGTGCCAGCGCAGGAATGGTTTCGCAAGCCAGTGATTTGTTATTATAATGAAATCAGAATTATTCATTACAAATTACCATCGCAATAGGGCTTTTGGCTAGCTGCTTGCCATTTCCATATTTAAATCGGCCATATAAACCTAAATCTTATTGACAGTGCATGACAGAAGTGTGTAATTCGGTCACGTTTGATGAAGAAAAGCTCGATTATCTGAGTTCATGGACTACATCGCTGTCTTTCAGGCATGTACAAAACCCTGGCCCACTTATAGAATGAGAGAGGGTGGTTCGTTTTCGGGCACAATGGGCCAAACCCGTCAGCGCAGTGCACAATTATGCAAAATCAACCAGCTACTTACACGACTCGGGCCTTTATTTGCGTGACCTCGGCGTGTCAGAGCATGCATTGTGGCTTTGCAACCCCACACGTTCCAGAGATGCAAGCAGTGGGGTGCAGGATGCAGAGTCTTAGCTCTTGCGCATTCCTGTGAGGAACGCAGGGGGTGTGGGAAAGACCTTGAGGTTGGATCAGCTGATTCATCCTCATGTTTAATTCTTGGTACAGTTTCCATTTGTGCTGGAGGTCTGGCTCCATCACACAGGGTTCAGCCTGAACAGAATATAGACGGTGGCTGCCGTGACTTCTAAATTGCTTTGATTGTGCTCATGCAAATGCATGTAGCATCCGAAATTAAATGGCCTTTGTATGTTGAGTTTCAAAGACTCACTGAGAGATATACCGGGACCACCGCCGCACTAATCAAAGCGAATCGCTGAGGCCTTGTAGAGAAAAGCCTGAACAAGTCAATGAGAGAGCTTAACTGATCTCATTCAAAAATGGCCTTTTATTTTCCCCGGTACATAAACAAGCCGTAGATAGAAGAGCGACACCGTAAATCAATTTGTGTGCAAATATATTTTTGCAAACTGTTTATTGAGTTTCGTGTAAAATCTTTTCAAATTAGCATCCTTAAATTATACCGTAATTAGTGAGTGAGAGTGTGACAGTGGAAATTAGAGCGTCTCAGTGACGCACGAGAAGAAGCCGAGGGAGTTTGCCGCTCAAATGACTGTGAGAATTGTGCGGAGGCTGAGAATGTAATTATGCGTTTCAAGAAAGAGAATGCTTGATGACTTACTTGTCATTTAACAATAACCATTTTACTGCGAGAGCTAAAGGATTTCTCAGACAGCGCTAATTGTACAGTAACAAAACAAAAGCTGTAGTTGTCAAAATTACATTGAGGGTTAGTTCACCCAAAAATGAAAATTCTGTCATTAATTCCTCACCATTAATGTCGTTCATTTTCGAAACACAAATGAGGGTATTTTTGATGCAATCCGAGAGCTTTCAGTCCCTTCAGTGGGAGCAAATTTACACATTCAAGGTCCAAAACGATGGGAAAGA
Source organism: Zacco platypus (assembly GCA_038088235.1). NCBI lineage: Eukaryota > Metazoa > Chordata > Actinopteri > Cypriniformes > Xenocyprididae > Zacco > Zacco platypus. The sequence continues at coordinate 28,278,011 of CM076072.1, forward strand.
CATCATTAAAGTAATCCATGCAAGTGTTTTGTTTGCACAAAAAACAAAAAATGTGTAAAAAAAAATGTGTAAATTGCATTGCTCCCAATGAAGGGACTTCGTTTGTGATGAACGAAGATCTTTAGGGTGTGAGTAATTGATGACAGAATTTTCATTTTTGTGTGAACTATCCCTTTAACTGATATAAAGTTAAAAGATTAGTTCACTTCAGAATTAAAATTTTCTGATGATTTACTTACCCAAGATGCTTATGTCTTTCTTTCTTCAGTCAAAAAGAAATTAAGGTTCTTGTGGAAAACATTCCAGGATTTTTCTCCATATAGTGGACTTCAACAGGGTTCAACAGGTTGAAGGTCAAAATGTCAGTTTCAGCGCAGCTTCAAGGGCTTCTCGATCCCAGTTGAGGAATAAGGGTCTTATCTAGAGAAATGAACGATCATTTTATAAAAATGCACTGCTCTGCGATGTGCCACACATTACGTAATCACGTTGGAAAGGTCACATGTGATGTAGGCAAAAAGACATCATTGTTTTAGACTGCTTGAATTTGCACGTTCGCCTCATGCGTGACCTTTCCAACATGATTACGTTATGCGTGACGCATCGTAGAGCCGTGCAAGATGAGCATTTGTGGTTAAAAAGAATAAAAATTTTTAGAAAATGACAGATTGTTTCACTACTTAAGACCCTTATTCCTCGCCTGGGATCGAGCTGCATCGAAACTGCAATTTGGACCTACAAAGGGAACATGCAAAGTCAAGCAGCCTTTACAACAAAATGTAAAACAATAATGTCTTTTTGGCCCTGCCGCAGTACTTTCGCCTACGTCACACGTGATCTTTCCAACGTGATTACGTAATGTGTGGCACATCGCAGAGCAGTGCAAGATGAGCGTTTGTTGTTAAAAAGTATATAATATATTTTTTTTTTATAAAATGATCGATCATTTCGCTAGATAAGACCCTTATTCCTCAGCTGGGATCATGTAGATCCTTTGAAGCACACTGAAACTGACATTTTGACCATCAACCTGTTGAACCCTGTTGAAGTCCACAATATGGAGAAAAATCCTGGAATGTTTTCCTCAAAAACCTTAATTTCTTTTCGACGGAAGAAAGAAAGACATAAACATCTTGGATGACATGGATGTGAGTAAATTATCAGGAAATTTTAATTCCGAAGTGAACTAATCCTTGAATATATCCACCTACTTCACGGCATTAAATATACCAATTAACAGATAAGCAGTAAAATAAAAGGCCACTCGATAAAAACTGATTATGAATAATGGCTAAAAAACTTGTGGTCTGAGCAAAGTGTTATCCACAAAAAAACAAAACTAAATCAGGATACAGGATTCTAATTCGAAAAATAGAATATTATAATAAAATATTATTAAACATGATGTGTCATGAACTTCTGTGAAGATCCTTTCACTGTTTTTCACTGTGATTCTTATTTTTTACTTCCTAAAACCATATAGTTTACTGTATTTAACTGTATAATTATTGTCCAGGTAAACTTAATATAATTTTTCACCAATTGCGGGAAAATTGGCTGACTAGTTAATCAATTAACAGGACTTTTTTTTTTTTTGTAGCATTACATTTTTTCACCTTTAAAACAAAGTAAATTATGAACAGTACATTATTTTAGTATCATTCCTTGAAAAGATCTGTAATTATTGGTTGTAGTCAGTATTCATAGATTTGATGAAAGAGGAGAAAGAGCTCAATGTTTGGATAGCAAACTTAATATAAAAAAGGCATTTTACATTTACATTTAAATGGACAGAACTGGGAACGCAAAATAATAATAATAAATAATAATGATTTTGTTTAAAAATCAATCTAAGAACACTTTGTAAATTCTATTATCTGAACGTTTAAACCACCTACACATGAACTCATTGTAAATAAATTATTTGTAACCGCAAAGCTTGCTAAATGTAAACTGCACTAACCACAAACCGCCCTGTCACTCTGGTGGTTAGCTCACATAACTAATGATCACATGACCGGGGAGCAGGTGAGCATATGCTCCCACCACCTGTTTAATATTTAACAGTGGGAACGAGGACTTTGAGGAAGCCCCATGGCATCTGCAGGGTCTGTGTTTCTGTGGTAACGTGATTGTTAGTGCTTGTTGGAAGGCGCAGGCGGCACGTCCAACACAACACAATTAGGCTGGCCGGCAGCAGAGGAGCGAGCTAATGCTGATTATAATTACGTGTTGATCTCATCGCCTCCTCCTCCATCAACAGGCTCGTTTAAAAACAGATATCCGTTAGGATTGTTTTCACACGGAGTTCCCGAACGAGACTGCAGTGATGATATTTTGCCTTTGTTGAACACAATGACAGTCATCATAGTGCTAATTATTCAATATATCAATGATAAAATATTTTTTACATAAAGTAATAAAACCTGAAAATGCACAAGCTGAGAAATGAAACTCATCACTGTAAAGCTGCTTCGAAACATTATATAAAATAAAGGTGACTTCAGTAATTCCTAAAAGTAATTTATTATAAATAAGTCATTTGTAATGATTTTTTAAAATAAATTTTGTATAAAAATGACAAAAAGGTTATAAATAAAAATATAATATGATATTTACTTTTAAAAAGGTAATATAATCTTGTATTATATTGTGTCTGTTCATATGTTTCATGCAGAAAAATATACAAACATTATAAATAAGTTTTTTATTTCATAAATATGTTTAATATTATTTTTTTTATATACCATGCAATATTAAATTTATATATATATATATATATATATATATATATATATATATATATATATTAAATAATATAATAAAATATTTATAAAATAAGAACAAAATGAAAATAAAATAAATAAAAATATATATACTCTCATATGCTCTATATATATATATACAGTATATATACAGTATATATAATATATATTTCATTTATAAAATAACAAAATAATGAAGTACATTCAAAAAATATATATATTTACATATATTTACAAAAAATATAAATGAAGTTAATAAAGTGTATAAAAACATTGATATAAAATATTGAATAAAAAAGCAGAAATTATATATATATATATATATAAATGAAGTTAATAAAGTGTATAAAAACATTGATATAAAATATTGAATAAAAAAGTAGAAATTATATCTATATAAATGAAGTTAATAAAGTGTATAAAAACATTGATATAAAATATTGAATAAAAAAGCAGAAATTATATATATATATAAATTAAGTTAATAAAGTGTATAAAAACATTGATATAAAATATTGAATAAAAAACAAAAATTATATATATATATATAAATGAAGTTAATAAAGTGTATAAAAACATTGATATAAAATACTGAATAAAAAAAGCAGAAATTATATATATAAACTATGCTGTTCAGTGCCATCTGTAATTATCAACAACTTTCCAGCTCTAAACTGAGCTCAAGCAAAACAAGCATCGCATACAGCTGTCTGAGTTTATTTTTCCAAACCACAGATGAAAAGTGTGTGCAGCTTTAACAAGTTATAGTTCTTCTGCCTACACATCACCTTATAAAAGCCATCAGGAGTGGTGAGTGTGACACGCTTTCATGCCTTCATTATAAATGTGAGCCAAGTGCCCAAACAGAGACAAAACATCAGCTCTTGGCAGGTTACACGGCTCTCTGCAGCAAGAACCTGTGGAGGCATGTGACCAGAGCTGGAGAAAGCTTGTGTGAAGCCTTCAGGGCTCCTCTGCTTTGAACTGGGGTCCTGCCCACACCAGAGCTTCCTTCGTGGAGAGCTCTGACTCTGCCAATTTGGCATCCTCTCATACTCACACTGCTCCGCACCGACAGTGAAAGTGATTCTGGCACGGCGTAGTGCCACCTGCAGCTAGTCCTCTCCTCACCCATGTGCGGAGCTGTCAAACGAGTCTACTGTCACAGGCAGTGGTGCACACTTTTCAAAGAGTTGGCTGCAGATGTTAGCTCAAGTGGGGAAACGTTTTTGTTTAAAATTATGATGAGGTTTTTGTTGCCTTGACAGATTCAGATCACAAGACGCTTAAAATGAGCTTAACTTGACACAAATTCCTGGGAATTACGAGGGTCTGATGAGCTGCGTTTCCATCCAAAGTTGCACATTTAACTTATGCGCAAAATTCGAATGTCGCAAAAAACATTCGCATACAAAGCACCGTCTCCATCCCATGTGTTCCAGAGAACAAAATCGCCACTTCCTGGGAAATTGGCGCGAAATATCTGAAATAAAAAATGAAGTTGCTGCAATCGGAGAGCCACTGTGGCTCTTTCTTGTACATCAAAGTGTGCAGACGAAATGCTGTGGGGTTATCGAAGGCAAATACCAGGTGTTTGGGCACACAATTTTGTGTTGATTGACAGGCGACCTGACCAATCATAATCCAGAATCTGCCATTTTGTCAGTCAAAGCAGTCAGGGGAGTTAGTAGATTAACGTTGGTGAACTTGAAGTTGAAAACTTCGCATCTTTGAAACAACATTCCTTCTGATGTTCATTCATGTTTATTTGATGCTATAAATGAACTAGTATGAAGAGATGATCGAGGAGCTACAGCGATCTGTCACCACACATTAAAGAGACTCTATACGCTATTTATTGATTAAACTTCTTTAAAAAATTACAATATTTTAAATATGAAACTGTTTCATACGTTGTCAGTGTCCTCGATGTATTTTTCACTTCGTGAGGACATGATGTGTGGCGTGAGAGCGCATGGCTTGTCGGACATAGCAACAGTAACTAAAGGGGGCGGGTCTTTGCGAAGGGTCAATCGTGTGAGACAGTTTTGGAAGGCAATTATACCCAACCATTTTGATAACAGACTTTGGCTCTGGCATTTCAGAATGATCGAACCAACATTCGAGATTCTGTGCAATGTAATTGCACATCCACCGTTGAGGAAAAGTTAATGCGCACTGAGCAATTTATTTGGTGAAAGTGTTTCCGTGCGCATGTCTTATTATCGATTTAAAAAAATATACATTTACGCATCATATCCCAAATTATGCGTATATTTTCGAATTCGATCTTTTTCAAAGAACAACAAGATCAAAGTAAAATAAGTATTGCGGAGCTTTGAATCAACAGAAGAAAGATAAGGTTAATGGATAGACATCCAGAACATCTGCCAGTCACAGTTCCGGGGTCTGGGAAAGTATCCTCTATGAAAGGAGACCTTCATAAATGTCACATCTCTCCGATTCCCATCACGTCTAAAATAAGAGGCATGAGAAGTGGCCGATATTGGCGACTTTCATCTTTTTGAACAATACTGAATCTCTGTATGGGAGACAGCCTTCATGCCTTAATTGAATTACCATCCTGCCATTGGTCTGTGGGATACTGAATGTGCCATACTATGGTGATTCAGACAGCGGCCAACTTCTCCGACCGTTTTCCCATGTCTCAGCACAAGTGAATTGGCACGGACCCTCGATGTTTTCCCCCTTAGTAATCAGAATTTTTTTCGGTCAAGTTGAATGTGTTGAATGATTGATTTACTGAACATGTTGTATTTTCTGACCAGGCACCCCACTGGGAGTAGCCCCTCGTCCTCAAACGTACGGTGGGTTACTAATAAGACTAAACGTTCGTGCTGGGATAATAGGCCCTTGACAAGTAGAAAGCATAACAACCACAGCAGTCATTTCCTGATCGGTCTTAAGAGCTCTGGTCTTGCAGGCCAGTGTGTCTGGTTGCTGGGCACTGAGCGAGTTACAAAAAAAAAAAAAAACAGATTAATCTACCGTCTACACATTTCTGTCTGTCACTTATCGCTTATCAGAGAAGGGCTGGGTCTTTTCCCCTGCAGGTTCACCAGATGAAATAATACTGGAGTGCTGCAGATTTTGGGTGGGGTGGGAGACAACGAACAAACGACTCTGATTCTATACACAGTCACACTTACCGGCTGGAATCTCATGCACATCTGATGCTGATATGATGTATCTTAGTTATTCAATGCATTTGGAGTGTTCGGATGCTTGAACTTTATGAAATGCATTCTTACAACAACTTGGCAAAAATGTTTAGAAGCACTTAAAATGAAAAAGGTGTGTCTGATTGTGAGCTGTCAAACAACTATGACGGCCCCGTCACCCTGAGGGCTTTGAACGAGGAAAATTATATATGATATGTAAAACCTGTTGCCTTTGGCTTGCTTAAGTTGGGGACACTTGCTTGATATTCAGCAGTGTTTTTGATATGCCTGGATTGGCGCCGTTGTATGCGAATTGAGCTGAGCCGGACGATTACGTCACTGTTTTCTGCAGTGCTGCTATACCTAAATTAACTAGACAACTACTGATATTTGCAACGGAATGAATCAATAATATATAGAATAAGCTGCACAATGACACCATTCTCTTATTAATGTAAAGCTGCTTTGCCACAATTTGTATTGTAAAAAGCGCTATATAAATAAAGATGACTTGACTTGACTTAAAACATTAAAATTATGAAAACCAAAAATTTGATAATTGTCATTTAAAAAACTGTCCTACTAAATATTACATAACTTTTTGCACAGCCAAACACTGCATAAGGAAAAATGTACATAAAAAAAAAAAAAAAAAAAATATATATATATATATATATATATATATATATATATATATATGTATATATATATATAAATACAGTACGAGATACAAAAATATACTCTTTATATTTTGTTATAATTTTAAAAAAAAATATTAAACAAATTACATTTATAAAATTAAAACTTTAGGAGGAGTTCGTTAAAGTACGAGGCCTGAAAATGGCAAATACTGCACAAAAATCACACAGGAAATTCAAAATGGCTGACTTCTTGTTGTGTTTAGGACTTCGCACCAAGAGACTTTTTTGTAGGGCAGGGGACCTTAAAAGTATGTACTGAATTTCGTAGGCCTACGACAAACGTAGCCGGAGGTGCACACTGTTGAAGTTTTATAGGTGGCGCTACTGAGCCATTTTGTCCCACCCAATTCCGAAACCTATATCAGACGTAGATTTTCGCCAGTTCTGACGCGTGTGCAAAGTTTCGTGAGTTTTCAAGCATGTTTAGGCCCTCAAAAAAGCGATTCATTTCGGTAAAAGAATAATAATAATAATAATAATAATAATAATAATAAACGGAGGAAATCCAATAGGGTCCTCGCACTTTAGTGCTCGGGCCCTAATAAGTAAAACTAATATTTTTAGGCCATAAGAACAGTCATATACTGTCCAGTACCTTGCAATGGAACATTGTTTGTTTTTTCTCTCTCCAAATTTACTTACATATTTAACCCATGTCTTACAACATCACAAGACACACAACACAAAGATGATGTTCAACGGCTTCAAATGAAATCGATTTACTCATCTCCGGATTAATTTGAAGATGACTTAATTGCAACATTGAGAAAGCTTTGTGGCTTTGTGTCAGCTCTTCTGGAGAGCCAGGGATAATTGTATGTGACCTTATGAAAGAGAGTTATTCATTTTACAAACCAAGAGGAAAAATGGTGGGAGGTTAGTCAAACTATTTTTTTTTTCGCCTAATGAAAATCATCACAAGAGTGGTTGTTTGGAATGCCAAATGGAAGATAACATATGGTTTAGGTCAGAAATATCACAGTGGATATTTTGTTGTTATTTGTGAACTTTGTGTCTTCATGGATATATCTGCTATGTAACATAGGCTTATGTGAAACATAAAAGACAGAGAGATTAAGATTAAGTTAATGTGTCAATAGTCTCAGATACCCTGTGTTTATTTTTGTGTCCTTTGCTCTGTGGCTTCAAGACATCAAATATAACATATTTTTAGGTAAGAAACTAATAAGCTAAAGCCAGCAGCCCTAAACTTTTCACTGACTTTCAGTTGCTTCATTTTAATAAAATTACAAAAAGCTTTGATGAAGAAGAAGTTGTGCATTCAATTCAATTATTTATATATCTGTATATTCTACAGTTCAATAGTTTGGGGGGTAGGAATAGATTGTTAATAATTATATTAAGAAAGACCTAAAATATTAAGAACATATTAAGCTGTTTTGTAGCATTTATAATAATATGTTAGTTTGAAATAAATGTTTCTCGAGCTGCAAATCAGCATATTAGAATGAGTTCTGAAGGATCATGTGACACTGAAGACTGGAGTAATGATGTTGAAAGCCATCATAGGGAATAAAATACATTTTACAATATTTTAAAAAACAGTTATTTTAAATTGTAATAATATTTCCCAATATTGCCATTTTTACTGTATCCAATAAATGCAGCTATGGTGAACATGACAGACTTCTTTCAAAACCAAAAAACTTACTGACCTCAAACAGCAGTGCATATATTATAATATTATTATATTATTTTATATATTACCACATGCTACTGAAATAAATGCACTGCTTATTTTAAACATGAACATCTGTCTATATACAGTAGACATCAAGGTAACTCACTGATCTCAGTGTCTATGAAGGAAAGATAAAAAAGGTCTTTTTCACTCATTTTTGCTTTGATTCTTCCCTCAACACTTATAATTTTTACACACATGCACACATGCACACACACACACACACACACACACACACACACACACACACACACACACACACACACACACACAGAGAGAAGTGGTCAAACACTCTAATGTCCCTGTCTCTATGAAGTTCAGACACTCACAATTTCTGTGAAGTCCTCCTCTCACACACACAAACGCTCCAGTTTCACACACAACGCTCTGTGTGCACAGACAAAACCTCTCTCTTTCTGTGTCTCACACATAGCTCTCCCTTTCTTTAATCTCTCCAACCACCTCCCCCAAAAACACTCCTCGGCACGTACACACTCCGCAGACCTCCCTCAGAGCTTGTACTCATCTCCTCTCTGAACTGCATGAAAATAAGTTTGCAAGTAACTAAGTGGGAGAGATGGGAAAGGTGAACAGAGGATGGAGAGAGATGAGATGAGAGGGACTTGAGCTGTGAGTGGCTAGAGAGAAATAACGAGAGATGGAGAGAACGAGAGAAAGAGAGAAAAGAGGCAGGGCAACTGCGGGGTTAAGTGTGTCTGCTGACGGGAAGGGAGAGAATGCTGAAGCAATGAATTGTTCATTTGAGTAAATCTTTTCACTGAATCAGTTGAACCGCTCTGAATGATTCGTTCACGAAAAGTTAGAGCAGTTCTCTTATTGTGAACTAAAAATAACACTGAAGATATAAGTATTAGATGAAAAACCTTGAAATTTAGACGTGTTGCCTTGGCAACTAATTGACATAATATTAGTTTAAATACTAAAATAAGTTTTGATTTATGTACTAAAATACTAAAATGACTTTTGATTTATTATGCCCCCTTTCACAAGATCTAATTTCAGTCTCTGGTGTCCCCCGAATATGTTTGTGAAGTTTCAGCTCAAAATCCCCCACAGATCATTATTATAGCTTGTCAAATTTGCTCCAATTTGGGTGTGAACAAAACATGCCATTTTTGTGTGTCCCTTTAAATGCAAATGAGCTGCTGCTCCCGGCCCCCTTTCCAGAAAACGGCTTGCGCTTCGGTTGCTCAGCAACAACAAAGCTGGAGAATCTCACGCAGCCAAAAAGACGATTTCCAGTTACGGTGTTCATCCTTACATTGTTCAAACCGACACTGATGGAGAAACTCAGTAAGAAGTTACAACTTCTAGAATGCATCTGAACGTTTCAGAATGGTGGAAACATTTATGTAGCTGCTGTGGAATTGATTCTACTAGCATGTGCATAATCTTTTGTGCAAATCCAGAGTTGAAATGACCCATTTGTGAAGCAGTCCGGCGTAAAATGACGGCATGGCAACAACACTGAAAATATAAATAAAAAAATAAAAGCAAATACCAAATATGAATACATAAAGTGCTATATATGAATAATACAAAAATAACACTGTTACGAGCACGCCTGACTTCCAATCATCCGGTTAAAAATCCTGTTTTAACGCTGACTCAGTGAAACAAGATCCGTTTCATTCGAACACGTTCACCTTGTAATGACTCACCGAGCCACTGATCTGTGAACCGCTTCTTTCGAACATGTTCTGTTCATAAAGAGCCGAGAATGTACGAGTAAGCATGTGGATCGAACTAAGGATTTGACGGTTGGAACGGAACAGAAATAATGGATGAAAGAAACCATACATGGAAATATGTTTAGGACAGGACAGCTGTAGCATGTTCTAAAACATTTCATATAGCGTTATTGGAATTTATTGGAGCCACTGAATTGATTCCTTTGAATTGTTTTGTTGAAACAAACTGCTCAAAAGAATCGATTCACTGAAATGAATTGAACGTCCCACCGCTACAGTGTAGAAAGGGGGAAGTAATGGCTTTCCTCCAGAACTCTCCTCCACCCTCTCACAAGGTTGTTCTCATGGCTCTTTGGCCAGGGAGGGAGAGGAGCATCGCTGACTTTCTAGGCCCTTGTGCTACAACCACAGAGAGCTTTTTGTGATGGGAGCCCACGCCTGTCACTTGCATTCGATCTTCCCGGACACGTTGCAGTGGCGGCCTACCGGGGTCGCCCCCAGGGCGCTGATCAGGTGACCTTCCCACTGCGTTCACAACTCCTTCAGCAGCAGGAACAACAGCATGTCTCTAGAGGCAGGCACACATGCATTTAACACACACACACACACACATTTTCCCTTTGTGGATTAAAGCCACACAGATACATTAAAGCTCACTCACACATGCACACGCTCACACACACACACACACACACACACACACACACACATAGTTGTGCTTTCATTTTCATAGGGACTTTCCATAGGCATAATGGTTTTCATACTGTACAAACTGTACATTCTGTCCCCCTACACTAACTCTACCCCTAAACCTACCCATCACAGAAAATGTTCTGCTATTTTAGATTTTCAAAAAAGATCATTCTGTATGATTTATAAGCTTGTTTCCTCATGGGGACCAAAAAAATGTCCCCATAAGATCAAAATTTACTAGTATTACTATACCTGTGGGGACATTTGGTCCCCGTAACGTAGGGAATACCCGCCTACACACACACACACACACGCACACACACGCACACACACACACACACACACACACACACACACTCCTGTTTCCCACGGATACACATTGTTCACTTCCCAAGCCTCATTAATTCAAGTAAATACAGAAAGTAACAAATATAAAGCACATCACATTCTGAACTTCACATTCAAATAGTTCATTCACAGGATTGTCTTTGTTGCTTCAGTGAAATTTTTTAAAACATGATTTATAAAATGAAGCACTCTCAATTTCAAAATAGCACTGAAGCAGCAATGAAGGCAATTCCCAGCTGTGCACACCTTCTATCTCCAGGCATCTCATGAGGAGCCATTATGTATGTCGGAATTACCTTCAATTTGTCTGATTTGACCATCTGGGATTCTCACTATCTGGATTGACTTCCTCTCATTCAACTTTGTTCTTGACTTCTATTCTTTGAAACTCTCCCATGTCCAGTGTGAATGAATTACATGGAGGCACTATGTCTTGGCCAGGGAACTGCGGGCTAAGGAGGGTCCGCCGCGGCCAATGAGCTTTCATGATAGACCCTATCTGACTCCCAGAGAATCTCTATAGTATAGACTGATATCCTCTTATCATATTGTCTCAGATGCAAGCGCTATACAGTTAAAATCCTGTGGGAGAATGCCCATGAAAGTGATAAATATTGCTGGTTCGGGAGGAGAGAATTTGATCATTTAATTTTCATGATTTTGAACACTTTGAGAAAATCGGAAAACCATTCAGAATGATCTCTGATGTCTGCAGTGAAATAAATGAGATCCTTGAGCTTTGTACTGCATATCTGTGAAAAAATGTCATACAAGTTTTAGAAAATTTGGGAGAAATGCTGAAATATTAAAAATAGATTTCAGTGTACTTGAAAAGTTCCTACTAAAACAGGTTTTGTATAAGAATATGACACACACACATGTTGGGTTTCCATGTTTTATGGGGACATTCCTTAGGCCTAGTGGTTTTTATACTATACAAACTGTATATTCTATTCCCTACCCATCAGAGAAAACTTTCTGCTATTTTAGATTTTCAAAAAAGATTAAATGATTTATAAGCTTGACCTAAAATGTCCCCAAAAGATCAAAATTTATTGGCATTAGTATACTTGTGGGGACATTTGGTCCCAATAACGTAGGGAATACCATGACACACACACACACACACACACACACACATGCTGTACAGAAGTTTAATGCTGATCATTTTATATTAATTGCTGTTAATCACCGTGTGATGTGTTACATTACTTTTCCAATCTAAATGCAAACGAGCTGCTGCTCCCGGCCCCCTTTCCAGAAAACAGCTTGCGCTTCGGTTGCTCAGCAACAACAAAGCTGGAGAATCTCACGCAGCCAAAAAGATGATTTCTAGTAACGGTGTTCATCCTTACATTATTCAAACCGGAGTCGACACTGATGGAGAAACTCAGGAAGAAGTTACAACTTCTAGAATGCATCTGAACGTTTCAGTTCATTTATGTTAATTGCTGTTAATCACCGTGTGATGTGTTACATTACTTTTCCAATCTTCCACTTTTTAGACCCTAAGGACTTGAGTATACTGTAGCAGATGAGGAAACAGGCACAAATACCTTAGATTTACATAGGACACTCTAGCAACCACATATAGCCACAAGCTAAAAACACTCATAGCAACCATCCACAACAACAGAGCATCGCCTGTGAGATTTGCATGGCCGTACACCACTAAACTAAAAACTAATTTTGAGTTGTTAACATATTTTCCACTACAAATGCACAATGCACAGTCCAAACGGAGCACCCCCTATTGACAATAAAAAGTATTGGCAATAAAATAGGTCTGCATTGCTTCATAAAACCTGTAAGTAAAGTCACTGGGTTCAGATTCATGAGTATACTTGTAAAAAATGTTCTCGCAAAAGGCAAGCTGGTGTTTTAGGACTAGCACAATGAGTCTGTGCGGCAGTGTGCTCACAGCACTTCCCAGTGTTGTGCTGAGCGATCCCCTCACTGATAAACAGTGCCCTCTCCACCCTTACACGTCTCTATCAAGATCTGGAACCGCTGCCACTTTAGTACCGTTCCCACATTGGCCTGATGCGTACGCATGCAACGCACTCACACACTCCTCTTCCACATCCGCACGCTCAACGTGTCCTTAGGAAATCCAAGGGAAGTTACAGTGCAAGCGGTTAAAGCAATGTACCAATGTAAAAATATCACTCTGTGTGAGCGTTTCATCACGTCTTATGGGTTGCTGTGCTTGGTTTAAAAGATTTATGGGTTGGACTACGATCTTAAATTGTTTTTAGGTTGTTTGCTCATAATTCACACCACTAATTAACATTAGATTAAGAGTAACTCAATGCAGGTCGTTAAAGTGGAACATTAAGGCCCTCGGGATGCACTGCGGATAGCATAGTTTAAGTCCAGAAATACTGGGGAGGTGGTTAGAGTGAAGAACAAGAGAATATTTCATGAGCTCTATGTCTTTTTGCTGCTGTCAGATCAAAAGATGAAGAATAGTTCACCCAAAAATGAACATTCTGTCAAGCATTTACTCACCCAAAGCTTTTTTTCTTATGTGGAACGTTGTTTTGGACCTCGGTGACTTTAATTAAAACATTCTTCAGAATCTTTTTGTGTTCCATAGAAAAAATAAAGTAGCTATGTATAAATTTGTATCTGTTCTTAAGTCGATACGATTTGTTAATATTTTAAGCTCATAAAGGCTGCATTTGTTTGATCAAAAATACAGTAAAAATGGTAATATTGTGAAATATTATTACAATCTTAAATAACTGTTTTCTATTTTAAAATACCGTAATTTATTCCTGTGGTCAAAGCCGAATTTTCAGCATCATTACTGTCACATGATCCTTCAGAAATCATTCTAATATGCTGATTTGCTGCTCAAGAAACATTTATTATCACTATCAATATTGAAAACAGTTGTGCTGCTTAATATTTTTGTGGAAACCATGATACACTTTTTGTCAGGATTCATTGATGAATAGAAAGCTTTGAAATAGAAAGGTTTTGTAAATGATAAATGTCTTTCCTATCACTTTTGATCAGCGTAACGCACCCTTGTCTTGATGAATAACAGTATTTCTTTCAAGAAACAAAAACAAAACAAAACTCTTGAACGGTAGTGTGAATTTAAAGTTTGTCCCAGCTAAGACAAATGTTTTTTTTAACCGATAAAATGCTTGACGTTTGAGAGATCAGACCAAACTTCTTCCCATATAAATGAACTACAATCAAATCAAGCATGGAAACATGCTTTCAAAACCAAAAAATCTTTAGGCCAACATAATAAATAAAGGAATAACAATAAGGGAGAGTGGCCAAAGCCAGAGAAACATCCTTATTAAACTATCCTAGTCAAAAACATAACTCTCATTACTTAAAGCAGTGATTTACTGCTGTCATATCAGGGTGGAGAAGTCTGGCCGGAGGGAAAAAAGTGTCGCCCTTTCATGAAAAATGGAGAGCTGTCGGAAACGGCGAGGGCGAGCAAGCAGTGCCATGGGGTTGCCGGTGTGCAGCGCAGGGAGGAAGCGGCGCTCAGAGCCGCAGGGGAAAGGCTGCATCTGGTCGCTAATGAGCCGCTTACAGGCAGCGACGTTCTCATCAGCTCTGTTTGTTTTCACAGGCCTCTCTGTGTCCACTCCATGATTGTTTTGCTTGGTAGGCCCTACCGTCGTTCTCAGGCTCTCAGCCCCTTATTTATCAAGCGACTGCCTTGTTTTTTTTCTCTGCCTCGAGTTCATTGGGCTAAATATAATCTCTCCTTCCTTCTCGCCCAGTCACTTGCATTGTGACAGACAGTGGTTCTCAGCTACATCAGTAGGGAGAGATAGATTGGGGGTGTTTCCAATTGCTTTAACCTTCTCTGGCTGCGGTCCAATGATTGCAACGTGAACAGGATGTAGTACAAACATTCTCTCAAACGCATGCGAGTGGAAAAGATGCAGTCGCTTTTTAGATGACTAAGGATTAATGTCTGAAGTTAAGAAATGAACTCTGGAACTATGAAGATATCGTTTTTAACATGCATTTTTAAATCATTTGTATTTAGAATGACACAAAACACCTTTTAACAATTAAAGTTTATTAAAAAAAAAATGTAAAGGAATAATTAATTTTGTCAGAATTGACCTTAATTGTTCCAAACCCATATCTTTATCTGTATAGTTTTCCATATAATGCAAGAAAATATTCTGTTTTCCAGTTATCCCTTGCTGACTGTTTTATATATTTTATTACACTTTTTTTTTTAAAATTAAAATAAAATTAAATGAAAAAAAAAAGTAAAATAAAATAAAACAAATTAAATTAAATTAAAATAAAACAAAACAAAATAAAATTAAATAAATAAATAAATAAATAATAAAATAAAATAAAATAAAATAAGAAAAATAAGAAAAGATGCCCTTTGATGGACTGGCCTTCTGTCTGCTAACATTTTATGCGAAAGCACAGCCAGGAATTTCTAAAATAAACTGCTAAACATTTCCATTTGTGTTAATCAAAAGTAATAGTGTGACAGAGGTTAAGCAAATAATAACAGAATTTTAATGTTTGAGTGAAATATTTCTTTAACCAGCCCTTTTTTCTACTATTCCAATGTTTTTGACAAATTTTTGAACAGTGATTTTCTTCTTAACAAGTTTCTTTCTGGTCTCGTCGACAGACATGAACTAAGGTCGTCTGTTTTTACAGCTTGAAAAAACAACCACATGACTTGTGATCAGTAATCCCTCTTATCGTGGACATGTTGTGACTCCCCCGCCATAATTCCTGATCAGTGATCCTTAAATGCTAATATTACTCCTGTGCTTTTTGGCCCTTTATAGAAGTCCCGCACATTTCTGTCCACGGTGAACGCTCGAAACGCTCGACCAGCTTAGGGATAAAAGTTGGTCCTCAGACCCCTAAAACCCTCCTGAATACCCTTTCAGGCAGCCAGCACGGGGGGTTTGGACTCTGATCCACGCTCCTTTTTACAAGTACCACTGTTCAAAAGTGACAGCAGGCCAGCACTTCAGAAGACTGATTCAAAGGTATGGCCATGGGCCGCTGTTCAATGGATCCTACCCATCACATGCTCTTTGGCTAAATCATCATGACCTGAGATTTCAACCTCTCCGCCACACTCTTTCCCAGGCTTTTCTCCTTGTGCATGCTCTGGTGACAGCCAAACCGCCAGCCAGAACGAACCCCCACTCTCTTCCTTTTTCTCTTCAAACATTTCCTAACCAGACTCGTTCTATGAAAATACATAACCGATGCGTCCCCAAGAGAAAAGAGGGACAGAAAGGGAGAAAAGAGACTCCATGCATGTTGCATTATGCAATGGAAGGGGGCCGTCGCTGGGCAGACAGTGGCACTCTGTGTGAGAGAGCGTGGGGCACGGCGGGGCGGCGTGGTGCTGGTGTTGCGCTGGGAACGAGGCGATCTTGGTGAGCCGTGGGAGCGACGGTGAGGAGGACAGGGCTCCTGGCGGCTCTGTGCTTCTCTCCCCCAGCCCTTTATCTCTCACGCTGGAGAAGTGGGTCAGCTTTGGGGGCCGAGGTACAGTTACATTTGAGAGCCTCCACTGAATGAGCTCTACTCCCTTGATTACAGGGCAACGTTTCAAAACGCAATTTATCAGAAGTGTTACAAAAGATGAAATGAGAAGCTGAAGGGAAATCTTTAGGCCAGCAGTAAGTAATCTGGGAACAGAAGCTGATATGAGATCATTTGTCGTCTCATTTGTGTTCATTGAAAATTATGACAGTTTTACATGTTCATGTCCTCTAATCTTCTTGGATGTTCTAAAATTGCTTATAATTAGTATTATGACAGCATTGTGTAAACGCACACTGTAATTGTATCACTCCACATTTCAACTCTAGCAGAACAAAAATAGACAAAAAAATGGCTAAATCACTAATTAACTCAAGTTACATAAGTTACTTTTGATTCTTGGTTATATAATTTTGTACAAAAGCAATAAAACACTCGATTGTGCTGTTGTGTTTTAGTACATCTGTGATTACCTGCAGCACTTAAACATTTTTAAAATTTATACAGTATTAAAGGGAAAGTTCAACCAAAATTGAAAATTCTGTCATCTTTGAATAAAGTGTATGTTGTTCCAAACCTGTATGCCTTTATTTCTCCTGCAAAAGACAAAATAAGATTCAGGATTTTCATTTTGGGGTGAACTATCCCTATAAGTAAGGTGAGTGAGTGAGTGATGAGTGAGTAAGGGAGTGAGTGAGTGAGTGAGTGAGTGAGTAAGTGAGTGAGTGAGTGAGTAAGGGAGGGAGTGAGTGAGTGACGGAGGGAGGGAGTGAGTGAGTGAGTAAAGGAGGGAGGGAGTGAGTAAGGGAGGGAGTGAGTGAGTAAGGGAGGGAGGGAGTGAGTGAGGGAGGAGGGAGTGAGTGAGTGAGTGAGTGAGTAAGGAGGGAGTGAGTGAGTGAGTGAGTAAGGGAGGGAGGGAGTGAGTGAGTAAGGGAGGGAGGGAGTGAGGGAGGGAGTGAATAATGGAGTGAGTGAGTGAGTGAGGGAGTGAGTGAGTGAGTGAGTGAGTAAGGGAGGGAGGGAGTGAGGGAGGGAGTGAATAATGGAGTGAGTGAGTGAGTGAGTGAGTGAGGGAGTGAGTGAGTGAGTAAGGGAGGGAGGGAGTGAGTGAGTGAGTGAGTGAGTGAGGGAGGGAGTGAGTGAGTGAGTAAGTGAGTGAGTGAGGGAGGGAGTGAGTGAGTAAGGGAGGTAGAGAGTGAGTGAGTGAGGGAGGGAGTGAGTGAGGGAGTGAGTGAGTAAGGGAGTGAGTGAGTGAGTGAGTGAGTGAGTGAGTGAGGGAGTGAGTGAGTGAGTGAGTGAGTGAGGGAGTGAGTGAGTAAGGGAGTGAGTGAGTGAGTGAGTGAGTGAGTGAGTGAGGGAGTGAGTGAGTGAGTGAGTGAGGGAGTGAGTGAGGGAGTGAGTGAGTGAGTGAGTGAGGGAGGGAGGGAGTGAGTGAGTGAGTGAGTGAGGGAGTGAGTGAGTGAGTGAGTAAGGGAGGGAGTGAGTGAGTGAGTGAGGGAGTGAGTGAGTGAGTGAGTGAGTGAGTGAGTGAGTGAGGGAGGGAGTGAGTGAGTAAGGGAGGGAGTGAGTGAGTGAGTGAGTGAGGGAGTGAGTGAGTGAGTGAGTGAGTGAGTGAGTGAGGGAGTGAGTGAGTGAGTGAGTGAGGGAGGGAGTGAGTGAGTGAGTGAGTGAGGGAGTGAGTGAGTGAGTGAGTGAGTAAGGGAGGGAGTGAGTGAGTGAGTGAGGGAGTGAGGGAGGGAGTGAGTGAGTAAGGGAGGTAGAGAGTGAGTGAGTGAGTAAGGGAGTGAGTGAGTGAGTGAGGTAGTGAGTGAGTGAGTGAGTAAGGGAGAGAGGGAGGAAGTGAGTGAGTAAGGGAGTGAGTGAGTGAGGGAGGGAGTGAGTGTGTGTGTGTGTGAGTGTGTGTGTGTGTGTGTGTGTGTGTGAGTGAATGTGTGAGTGAGTGAGTGAGTGAGGGAGGGAGTGAATGTGTGAGTGAGTGAGTGAGTGAGTGAAGGAGTGAGTGAGTGTGTGAATGAGTGAGGTTGTGAGTGAGTGAGTGAGGGAGGGGTGAGGGAGTAAGTGAAGGAGGGAGTGAGTGAGTGAGTGAGAGAGTGAGTGAGTGAGTGAAGGGGTGAGTGAATGAATGAGTGAGTGAATGAGTGAGTGAGGTAGTGAGTGAATAAGTGAGTGAGTGAGGTGGGGGGTGAGTGAATGAATGAGTGAGTGAGTGAGTGAGGTAGTGAGTGAATAAGTGAGTGAGTGAGGGAGGGAGGAGTGAGTGAAGGAGGGAGTGAGGGGGTGAGTGAGTGAGTAAGGGAGGGAGTGAGTGAAGGAGGACAGATAGATAGATAGATTGACATAAATATCTTAGCATAAAAACTCTTAGTATTTATACATTACTGACCAGGCTTAAGTTTAAGTTTAGCTAGCTAAATATCATGTCAGAACATAATTTATGCCAGGTTTCTCTTTCAGATGTCATCGCTGGGTTAAATTTCAGAGCCGAAATGATGGCATTTCAACACGTTGGTCGTCAAAGAGGACGTAGTGCTACTGCGTCAATAATCGATTCCATGGCCGCCAAAGGCTTCACCTCCACTTTAACAAGAAGTGAGCAGAGCGGAGGCACAGACCTCTCACTGTGCGTCACCGCCGCAGCCTCTCACAGGCTCTAAATCAAAGCTCAGGAGCCATGAATGACAATGTCCCTTTCTTCAGGCTCTTCCCTCTGAGGAAGAAAGGCCTGCGAACCCCCAGTGTGATCCCTGAGAGGGAACAGCGTGGCCTCCCCCCTTCCCTCCCCACCGATGAACTCAGTTTATGGCCGGGCTGAGGTTGCTCACTTCAAGGTAGTGTTCTTTTGAACAGTGGCGTTGCCGGGGCTCGTGTTACACCTGCCCCCGCTCTAACCTCTCCTCATTCACACGGCCCTCCGGGACAAGGCCCTTCTCTGTCTGCCTGCCCCGCCGCACAAAGCACCCACAAGCCATCACTGCCAGTGCTGTTTGTTAGCCACCATCGCCCCAGCACTGTCCGCTCACACAATGTGTGACTGTGGTGGAAAGGCCCCCCTGACACCCAGCATAAGCAGCCGGGGGCATTCCAGATCCATTACCCATCGCCATGGCAATCTACGGAAAAGAAGGTTTATGTTTTATTTATATAAATGTAAACTGTAAGTCGCTTTGGATAAAAGTGTACTGAATGAATAAATGTTTATTACTTATTTTGGGATATAATGTTCAAAGGAAAGCAAGAAATTGCTTTTTAAAGTTTCTGATCCAAATGTCATCTATTTGTTTTGCTTCACAGTTATTGAAATATTTCTGGATACTCTACTGGTCAGTAAGATTTTTTACTGTTCTGATAGAAGTCTCTCATGCTCACAAAGTGGACATTTATTCGGTCAAAATACAGTAAAAACAGCAATATTTTGAAATTATGTTTTCTATTTGAATATATTTTAAAATGTAATTTATTCTTTAGTGTCACATAATCCTTCAGAAATCATTCTAATATGATGTAATATGTTGAAATATGTCTTATTATTTATGTTAAAAAGCAGTTGTAATGCATAATAGTTTCAGGATTCTTTAATGAACAAAGTTCAGACAGCATTCGAATTTGAGTGATTAAATGCATCATTGCTGAATAAAAGTATTTATTTAAAAATCAGTTTGATTAAATTTAAAATTTTTATTCCCTACTTTCCCATTAAAGATTCTTACTCTGCATATTAATTCAGCTTAATAACAGATGTTATTACAGATTAATAACAGATTTAAATGCGTTATGAGCTATAAAAGTTCTTTGATTTGTGTGTAAATGTTCTCACTCTCAGAAAAAAAGGTACAAAAGCTGTCACGGGGACGGTACCCTTTAAAAAAAGTTCTAATCTGTACCATTTAGGTACTAAAATGTACACTTTTGGTACCAATATGTACCTTTAATGTACTAATATACACTCTTTACATACAAAGCTGCACCTTTTGAAAGATACTGCACCAGTGACAGCTTTTGTACCTTTTTTTTTTTTGAAAGTGCTGTGAATTTCCCAGAAATATATGATATTTAAAATTAATATCGTAGTCACATTTCCACATAAGAGAGACTGATACTTCTGATTCTTCTACATTAGCTGAATTTATCATCTTTTCTCTTGTTTTTATGTTTTATTTTCATGTGCAGCACTTTGGCCCATCAAGGTTGATTTTAAATGTGCTTCTTAAAATTGGATTTGATTTGGTTTAACGCAGGAATATGCAAAAACACGTCTTTGAATTTCTAGAAAGCCTGAATATTGGTTATTGTAAACAACTAGTTGTTTACATGTAGGGCTGGGTAGGTTACTTTTAAAATGTATTTCACTACAGATTACAAAATACATGCTTTAAAAAGTCATTTGTAACGTATTTCGTTACATTACTCAAGTTTAGTAACTTAATCTAAATACTTTAGAATACTTTGGAATACTAATAAGTGTGGAACAAACACAAAAAAGGTAATTGCAAGTTTTTATCTCACAATTCTGACTTTTTCCCTCAGAATTGTGTGATTTAAAGTTGCAATTGCGAGTTATAAAGTCAGAATTATGAGATATAAACTCACAATATTGAGAAAAGTCAGAATTATGAGATATAAACTCACAATATTGAGAAAAGTCAGAATTATGAGATATAAACTCACAATATTGAGAAAAGTCAGAATTATGAGATATAAACTCACAATATTGAGAAAAGTCAGAATTATGAGATATAAACTCACAATATTGAGAAAAGTCTATAAACTCACATACTAAATTCACAATTGCAAGAAAAAAAGTCAGTATTGCAAGTTTATATCTCCCAATTCTGACTTTATAACTTGCAATTGTGAGTTTAAATCTCGCAATTCTGAGAAAAAGAAGTCAGAATTGTGAAATGCAAACTCACAATTGTGAGGGGAAAAAACAAACTGTGAGAAAAAGTTGCAGTGAATTATAAAATGACTCACAGTCGAAATGAAAACAGTGGAAAACATGAAACTTAACTCCACTTTTTCAGACGGTCAGAGTCAGAGAATCACCAATCGCTGTTTAAATGACATTAAAACTCAAAGTAATCACTTTGGTAATCTAAAACACTTTTCAGATGTAACTGTAATCTGATTACCACCCATTTAAAATGTAACTGTAATGAAATACAGTGACTCAAATTTTGTATTTTAAATATGTAACTAAGTTACTTGTATTTGATTACTCCCCAACCCTGTTTACATGATACACATATTCTCAAGATATGGCCTAAAAATATTCTTGCGCATGTAGATGAGTTTCTGAACCTCAAAAATTTGGCAAGTCACTTTCACTTGAGGCAGTGTGTGCTCAGAGATGCAGAGGTTCTTTACTCTGTAAACAGGCCAGAATCGAATCACAAACACACAACACAGCTCAGAGCAGGACGGCCTGTTAAAGTTTCAGCGGGGTGACCCGCCGTCGTCCCCAACACGCTCCTGTGAGTGATGCTCCGAAGACCCCACGTGCCCTCCGTAAACATCCCCCTGCGCCACTGACGGGACAGCGCCGCATTCTCACGAGAAACCGTTGTCGTGTCCCACTCTCCACATCCGAGGCAGTTCACACAACTTCCAGAGAGCTGCAAAATCCCCCAAAAGAGTTCCCAGAACATTTTTAGCTTCTGTTTCTAATATTAGACCTTCTCCGGTCAACTGAGATCAAAGGTCAGCGGAACGCTTGAAATGTAATACAACCGAATGGTTAAATATAGAGGAAGAGACAATTAGGGAGACGAGCGGTCAGCAGCCCAGTGTCTTTCTGCAGTCAGCTGTGGGTCTATTTTCTGCAGCCAGAAGAAGAGAGGAAGGAACATCGTGTTTCCTGTAAATAAAGAGAGGAGCGCGGCTATCATTGTTTTGACAACGGAAGCTACGCCGCTGTCGTTCTTTTTCTGACACCGTCACATCTACGTGTGAAAAGAAGTGTTCCCTACTGGCCCAGAGGTCAATCAGAGCCATTCTCGAGTCGAAATGAAGATCTCTGCGTCAGATGGAGTTGTAAACAACGCTGGAGTTTCTTGCCTCAAAGGGAAGAAGCGCTTCAAATTACATCCGTGAAGCCTTTAAAAACATGTCCGATCTTGATTTCGTTTTCAAAGCCGTTTCAGGGTTTAAATCATCTAAAATCAAGTGATAATAATAACAACACTACTTGCAATAATACAAATCAAACATTCAGAAAGAATCACAGCAATGTAAAATAAGAATATATATTTATACTGTACTGATTTTGTTTTAAAATTAATACTATTATTCATAAAGGATGCATTAAATCAATCAAAAGTGACGATAAAGACATTCATAATGTTATGAATGATTTATGCTGTACTTTTGAACTTAGAGGAACATATAAAAAAAATATGTGCTTTCCACAAAAATAGTAAATGTTTCCTACTTTGATAATAATAAGAAATGAAATGAGCAGTAAATCATTCTTCATATTGACAAAAAAAAAAAAAACAGTTATTTTAAATTGTAATAATATTCGCAATATTATCAATTTTACTGTATTTTTGTTTTTAAAAAAAATGCAGCCTGGTGAGCATAAAACATAAAAAACACTAAAAAAAATTACCAACCCCAAACTTTTGAACGTCAGTGAGATTTTCTATTTATATTTATTGCATTGTTTATTTTTCATGTCATTTAGTGAGACAAAATACGCATTTACTGACACAGAAACTATAATATTACATTTACATTCATGTTAAGCAGACTCAGCTTGACTAAAAGCATCTGATGTTTTCTGCACGAGCTCATCAAACCGTTTACAGGTATCCCACAACGTGCAAAATATCCAGCGCACATCCTTCCTGGTGGATGTTCAAGAAGTGATAACCAGAACACCCACGAGCAGGATGTATTGTCTACAAACCCTCTACAAATAGAGCGGCGTACCTCCAGGAAACGGTGTCATGAGAAAAAGCGATGACATAGGTAGAGGAAGATGACCGTCACAGAATAAAATCTAAACACACACCCCAAAAAAAGATTTGCATGAGAAGAAAGGGACTTTTCTTGTAAATAGTGAGTCAGTCGTCTCACTCTGTCTGAAGACCCTCACTTGCATCTCATCCACTGTTTTATGAAACTGAAAATGACTAAATCATGAACCAATAAGCACAGCAGAAAAGCATTTCTTAAATCAACATTGAATCAGTTTTGTAGTCTCTGAGGAATGTGAACACGCTGAGGTGGGCGTTTCTCAAACCCACTCACTTACTTTAAGGAAACATTGTAGACAATGCATATGTCAAGGCCAAAACAACTGAGGGAAGAATGATTTTTATAACATTGACTAAGTCAAAAGATGGTTAAATGATTAAAAGTTAAGATGCACGTGATTTCAATCTACTATAAAGTAACAAATCTTGTATGGACTATGCTTTTCAGGTTTACATTGATATTTTTACACAGAAACTTGAAAGAACTTATCAAATGAAATATAAAATGAAGTAAAAAAAAATATAGACCAATCACACAACAGCTGGTGGTGAATGATTATCATATTCATGTTATTTAAATAGTAAATATGGATCATATGGTATATGGATCTTTTTTATTGGTAATTTAAAAAAAAAAAAAATTTTTCCTTTGATTTAAATTGTGAAAATATAAAAATAATTGTTTTATTTTATTAATAACCAACAACATTTATAACAAACAATATATATATATATATATAAAATAATATATATATAATAATATAAATATATATATATATATATATAAAAAGACTATTTTCTTACAAATAGGAATGTTTCTGTTATTTATACATTTTATTTTGAAGTGGGCCTACTTACAGGTTTTGCTTGACTTCAGACCGCATTGACTTGCTTGCATTCTGTCACCATCTAGTGGCGACTGTGTGTCATTACCACAACTGGCGATTTACGCTCTTGGGCGCTGTGGTTTTACATCCGGGTGAGCTGACGTGACGTCGCGCGTCCTATTGGTTGGTGTAACGGAATGGACAACATGTTACAATTCATGAAATTAGTCGGACAACTAAAAGTGAGTAAATGTTGCTATTATGTTTTGCAGGTTAACATATATGCTATATTAACGCGTGCTTGTGTTACAGCGCGTGCCTCGAACAGGATGGGTGTACAGAAATATCAAACAGCCTGAGAGTGTGTCTGATCATATGTACAGAATGTCAATGATGGCCTTAACAATACAAGACATCAGTGTCAATAAAGAAAGGTCTGTATGAGGGCTTATTTGCATATAAGTCGACTATTTACCTGTGACTGATCATTGATGACGTTTTTTATGCTTATTCGGGGATGAGGGTTGATAATTTAATCCACAGCATGTGTTTATTCATAAAAGCTGAGTTATATCCTCTTGTGTTACTCAGAGCCGTTGGTACTGTAATACGTAACCTAGCAACACCGTTTAAATTGCGTCTAAAGCCATTCAAACACGCAGACGGTTGCTGAAGTATGATTGGTCAGTGCAGACTTTAAGGCGGGGCTTAGAGAAGAGTTAATTCATTTAAGCGTTCACATTTGAGAGTGATTCACTTTTGTACAGTTCATTTTGATTTGTTCACAATTGTTCGGTTCCTTTAGATTCATTCCCATCCTCATTTGGGCAGTTTGAGATTCATTCACATGTGTTCGATTCATTAAGATTCATTCACACTTGTACCGTTCATGGTCATTCAGGTATTTTTTGCCCACAGAGTTTTATGAGAACTGTAAATTCAGACATACATCTTTTGTCACATACTGTTACTCGCGTACTATATGGTAGGGAAGTATACAGCCATTCACACTTGTGCAAATCATCTAGATTCATTTGCACATGTTCGATTCATTAAGATTCATTCACACTTGTGCAAATCATCTAGATTCATTTGCACATGTTCGATTCATTAAGATTCATTCACACTTGTGAAAATCATCTATATTCATTTGCACATGTTCAATTAATTAAGATTCATTCACACTTGTGCAAATCATCTAGATTCATTTGCACATGTTCGATTCATTTGCACATGTTCGATTCATTAAGATTCATTCACACTTGTGCAAATCATCTAGATTCATTTGCACATGTTTGATTAATTAAGATTCATTCACACTTGTGCAAATCATCTAGATTCATTTGCACATGTTCGATTCATTAAGATTCATTCACACTTGTTCAAGTCATCTAGATTCATTTGCACATCTTGGATTCATTAAGATTCATTCACACTTGTGCAAATTATCTAGATTCATTTGCACATGTTTGATTCATTAAGATTCATTCACACTTGTGCAAATCATCTAGAAGATTCATTTGCACATGTTTGATTAATTAAGATTCATTCACACTTGTGCAAATTATCTAGATTCATTTGCACATGTTTGATTCGTTAAGATTCATTCACACTTGTGCAAATCATCTAGATTCATTTGCACGTTTGATTCATTACCACTTGTGCAAATCATCTAGATTCATTTGCACATGTTCGATTCATTAAGATTCATTCACACTTGTTCAAATCATCTAGATTCATTTGCACATGTTCGATTCATTAAGATTCATACACACTTGTGCAAATTATCTAGATTCATTTGCACGTTTGATTCATTAAGATTCATTACCACTTGTGCAAATCATCTAGATTCATTTGCACATGTTCGATTCATTAAGATTCATTCACACTGGTGCAAATCATCTAGATTCATTTGCACATCTTCGATTCATTAAGATTCATTCGCACTTGTGCAAATCATCTAGATTCATTTACACATGTTCGATTCATTAAGATTCATTCACACTTGTGCAAATCATCTAGATTCATTTGCACGTTTGATTCATTAAGATTCATTACCACTTGTGCAAATTATCTAGATTCATTTGCACATGTTTGATTCATTAAGATTCATTCACACTTGTGCAAATCATCTAGAAGATTCATTTGCACATGTTTGATTAATTAAGATTCATTCACACTTGTGCAAATTATCTAGATTCATTTGCACATGTTTGATTCGTTAAGATTCATTCACACTTGTGCAAATCATCTAGATTCATTTGCACGTTTGATTCATTACCACTTGTGCAAATCATCTAGATTCACTTGCACATGTTCGATTCATTAAGATTCATTCACACTTGTGCAAATCATCTAGATTCATTTGCACATGTTCGATTCATTAAGATTCATTCACACTTGTGCAAATCATCTAGATTCATTTGCACATGTTCAATTCATTAAGATTCATTCACACTTGTGCAAATCATCTAGATTCATTTGCACATCTTCGATTCATTAAGATTCATTCACACTTGTGCAAATCATCTAGATTCATTTGCACATCTTCGATTCATTAAGATTCATTCACACTTGTGCAAATCATCTAGATTCATTTGCACATCTTGGATTCATTAAGAATCATTCACACTTGTGCAAATCATCTAGATTCATTTGCACGTTTGATTCATTAAGATTCATTCACACTTGTGCAATTCATCTAGATTCACTTGCACATGTTCGATTCATTAAGATTCATTCACACTTGTGCAAATCATCTAGATTCATTTGCACATGTTCGATTCATTAAGATTCATTCACACTTGTGCAAATCATCTAGATTCATTTGCACATCTTCGATTCATTAAGATTCATTCACACTTGTGCAAATCATCTAGATTCATTTGCACATCTTCGATTCATTAAGATTCATTCACACTTGTGCAAATCATCTAGATTCATTTGCACATCTTGGATTCATTAAGAATCATTCACACTTGTGCAAATCATCTAGATTCATTTGCACGTTTGATTCATTAAGATTCATTCACACTTGTGCAATTCATCTAGATTCACTTGCACATGTTCGATTCATTAAGATTCATTCACACTTGTGCAAATCATCTAGATTCATTTGCACATGTTCGATTCATTAAGATTCATTCACACTTGTGCAAATCATCTAGATTCATTTGCACATGTTCAATTCATTAAGATTCATTCACACTTGTGCAAATCATCTAGATTCATTTGCACATGTTCAATTCATTAAGATTCATTCACACTTGTGCAAATCATCTAGATTCATTTGCACATGTTCGATTCATTAAGATTCATACACACTTGTGCAAATTATATAGATTCATTTGCACATGTTCGATTCATTAAGATTCATTCACACTTGTGCAAATCATCTAGATTCATTTGCACATGTTCGATTCATTAAGATTCATTCACACTTGTGCAAATCATCTAGATTCATTTGCACATGTTCAATTCATTAAGATTCATTCACACTTGTGCAAATCATCTAGATTCATTTGCACATGTTCAATTCATTAAGATTCATTCACACTTGTGCAAATCATCTAGATTCATTTGCACATGTTCGATTCATTAAGATTCATACACACTTGTGCAAATTATATAGATTCATTTGCACATGTTCGATTCATTAAGATTCATTCACACTTGTGAAAATCATCTATATTCATTTGCACATGTTCAATTAATTAAGATTCATTCACACTTGTGCAAATCATCTAGATTCATTTGCACATGTTCGATTCATTAAGATTCATTCACACTTGTGCAAATCATCTAGATTCATTTGCACATGTTCGATTCATTAAGATTCAAACACACTTGTGCAAATTATCTAGATTCATTTGCACGTTTGATTCATTAAGATTCATTCACACTTGTGCAAATCATCTAGATTCATTTGCACACGTTTGATTCGTCAAGATTCATTCACACTTGTGCAAATCATCTAGATTCATTTACACATGTTCGATTCATTAAGATTCATTCACACTGGTGCAAATCATCTATATTCATTTGCACATGTTCAATTAATTAAGATTCATTCACACTTGTGCAAATCATCTAGATTCATTTGCACATGTTCGATTCATTTGCACATGTTCGATTCATTAAGTTTCATTCACACTTGTGCAAATCATCTAGATTCATTTGCACATGTTCGATTCATTTGCACTTGTGAAGTTCATTTAGTCTCAATCAAACTTGTTCGATTTACATTCATTTATTATTGTTCTGTTAGTTTAGATTCATTCATATAATCAAAGGTTTTCTTTGATTTATTCTCATTGGGTCAAAATTTCTAGAAAGCTCATTTCAAGCAGCATAAATTGAACAAAATGTCTTTTTACAATTTTTGTAAAAAGTTTAACAATAATAATAATAAAAACATTTATTTAAAGTAAAAAACAAAGACAATTGTTCTAAAATGTGCAAAGTAAATAACCTAGAATGAATGGGCGTCTCCGAACTTTCACATGATTGATCAGCTCTTCTCTTCACAGATGCATGAAGCTGGCTTTGGTTCATGACTTGGCTGAGTGCATTGTGGGAGATATTGCTCCAGCAGACAATGTTAGCAAAGCAGAGAAGCACAGAAGGGAAAAGGTATGATGGTTTTAAGTTAAATTTTACATTTGAAACATTTTTTGTGTACACATTAAACATTGAGAATCTTTCTCTTTAGGAGGCAATGGTGCACATCACAGGCCTGTTAGATGATGGCTTGCGGAAAGAGATTTACAACTTATGGGAGGTCAGTTAATGATCAAAACGAAACAACTGGACCTCTTTTTTGCTACGGAATGACATTATAAACTGGACTGCGTTCCTCACAGGAGTATGAGAATCAGTCCAGTCCGGAAGCCAAACTGGTGAAGGAGTTAGACCAGCTGGAGATGATAATACAAGCTCATGAATATGAAGAGTTAGAGGGGAAACCTGGAAGACTCCAAGAGTTCTTCACCTCCACTGAAGGTTTGATCTTGATTTCAAGCCCATAAAGAAATGCGAATGAACTAATCAACCCGGTCTCGTCACATTATACACCATTTGAATGTGCAATTTTGCAATAACTTATAGTTTTTGATGATTTAAATGTAATAGCTTCATATTTGGGGTGTAACGAGTTGCAGTTGATCCGTACAGACCCGGTTTGGCACATGTGTTTCGCAGAGTAATTGCAAAGTTTGAGTGAAAGTTCATTTACACATGCTTTTAAGTTTTGAAGCAATTTTAAACCATTCAAGAGCAAGAACATGACAACAAAAATCAGCTTTAACAAAGATTAATTATATTTAATTTATACAGCGAAGACTATTCAGCGCTATTTTACATTTAATGTCTATACGTTAAGTTGGAACTACCTGAAAAACTTAAATCACTGTTTAATTGAACTTTATTAGGTTAGTAGCTTTTGCTGTGGTAATGAAGTATTTAAAGTGTATAAATACCCCCCCCCCACACACACACACCCCACACACACACACACACACACCGGAAAATGATCCAGTCATTGACTCAAACACATCAAACAGATCAAGGGTGTCAAACTCACAGAACCTGATTTCAGCAAGTGCAACATGTTCCTGGAGCAACATCTTTGTTGATCCTGGAACAACATTCCAAACATCCAATCGGATTTGAGGGAAAGTTTACAGTTTATGTCAAGTTTAGGCTTACAACCAGGGGTAGGTGCTTCTACATCAGTGTTATTGACCTATCATTTCCCTCTAATTTTAGGGATAACTAGCTAGGGTTTAGGTTTAGGGGTAGGGAAATGGTTAGGACTAAAATTTTCAGACAGGAATGTTGTTCCAGGATCAACAAAATATGTTGACCCAGGAACGCATCTAAACATAACCAGGACATGCATCAAACTCAGTTCCTGGAGGGAGTTTAGCTTCAACCCTAAATAAACACACGTTTCAGCTAATCAAGTCCTTCAGGATTATTTAAAAACTACAGGTATGTGTGTTTGAGAAGGGTTGAAACTAAACTCTGGTCCTCCTGGAGTGCAGAACCTGAGTTCACCAAGTCCAGCATGTTCCTGGTTCAACATCTTTGTTGATCCTGGAACAACATTCCAGTCAACCAATCAGATTTGAGGGACAAGTTTAAAGTCAGGTTTAGGCTTACAACAAGGGTTATGCGTTTCTTCATCAGTGTTATTCACATATCACTTCCCTCTGATTTTAGGGATAAGTAGTGGGTTGGCTTAGGCTAGAACTAAATTTTCACACCAAATCAGGAAGTGCGACTTTGGCAGAGAGAAACCATTGTCTTTAGGACATGCACTACATTTTTGATTGCTATGACACTGACAGGGCTGGGTGGGTTACTTTTAAAATGTATTTCACTACAGATTACAAAATACATGCTTTAAAAAGTCATTTGTAACGTATTTCGTTACATTACTCAAGTTTAGTAACTTAATCTAAATACTTTAGAATACTTTGGAATACTAATAAGTGTGGAACAAACACAAAAAAGGTCATTGTGAGTTTTTATCTCACAATTCTGACTTTTTCCCTCAGAATTGCGTGATATAAAGTTGCAATTGCGAGTTATAAAGTCAGAATTATGAGATATAAACTCACAATATTGAGAAAAGTCAGAATTATGAGATATAAACTCACAATATTGAGAAAAGTCAGAATTATGAGATATAAACTCACAATATTGAGAAAAGTCAAAATTATGAGATATAAACTCACAATATTGAGAAAAGTCAGAATTATGAGATATAAACTCACAATATTGAGAAAAGTCAAAATTATGAGATATAAACTCACACACTAAATTCACAATTGCAAGAAAAAAAGTCAGTATTGTAAGTTTATATCTCCCAATTCAGACTTTATAACTTGCAATTGTGAGTTTAAATCTCGCAATTCTGAGAAAAAGAAGTCTGCAAACTCACAATTGTGAGGAGAAAAAATAAATTGTGAGAAAAGTTGCAGTGACGAGTGAATTATAAAATGACTCACAAACAACTATCACAAAACATGAAAACAGTGGAAAACACGAAACTTAACTCCACTTTTTCAGACGGTCAGAGTCAGAGAATCACCAATCGCTGTTTATAATCACTTTGGTAATCTAAAACACTTTTCAGATGTAACTGTAATCTGATTACCACCCATTTAAAATGTAACTGTAATGAAATACAGTGACTCAAATTTTGTATTTTAAATACGTAACTAAGTTTCTTGTGTTTCGTTACTCCCCAACCCAGGGCACTGATGTGTTTTCCCCTCTCATCACAGGCAGGTTCCATCACCCAGAGGTCTTGGGTCTGGTGAAGAGTTTGAATGAGGAAAGAGCTCGCCACATCGCCGCCAGAGGAGATGATGCTGCTGAGAAGACCACTGACACAAGCTCTCACACGCTAGCAACACCATGATCTTAATTCCTGTCAGGCAATGAAGCTACCTCCACACGTCTGTGCACAAGAGTGTTTATTTTGTCGAGATGCACCAATTTATTATAATCTTATTTCGTTGTATAGAAGCATGGTCTGTGGTTGTGTGATGTTCCTGTCCTGTTTGTTTGAATGCAGGACACGATTTGTTTCCACGGTTGTAATAATTTTATTAAAACCAAATGGGAGTATGTGAAACTTTTTTTTTTTTTAACTATACAGAAGTTCTTTTTTTGTTTTGATCAGCATTTTACTGCCGCCTTGTATTACATTTAATAAAAAAGAATCTTTTATGACCACTGAAACTGATTTTACTTTGATTTTATGCTTCAAAACAAAAGGAAACTAACTTGTTCTGCAATAATTACAACTTTCAAAATGTTCGCATTCAGTTCTGCAATACTGAAATTAAAAAGCAAAGCATAAAGCCACAAAAAACTGAATTGAAGGTCAAAATTTTTTGACTTTTCCGAGACACTTTTAACAATGTTATGTTCGTTATGATTTATGGTTACGGTTCAGTTCACCTTTATTTCATGACAGATGAGCCGGGACTTGGCGACTTTGCAAAAAAACGTTTAATGACTAATGAACACAACACTGAGTATGCATTTAAAGAAAGATTTCAATTATGAAATCCTTTAACTTAAAACAACAATTGACTTAAATGTCAATATTAAATATGTAAAGCTGCAACAAATTTTACACAAAATGTATGAAGAAAAAAAAAAAAACAGGACATAATGCTATACATTTTTGATCAGTGACAATTGTTATCAATTCACAATTTACAACAGGCATATTAGATGAACTAATAACCTGCAGCAAATCATAAACCTGTGGAACAGGAGCATTAACAGATTTATGACAGGAAAAAAAGCAAGTCTAACATCCATTTTGTTAAACATGCTTTCAAGTAAGTCTTAGGATTGAATATGCAGCTATTATCATTGGTCCTGGAAATATATCATGCTTTGTTACTGTTAACACAATGTTGAGTTAGTATAAATAACGATAACGCAGAAAAATATCCATATTTTGAAAAAAAGTTAAAGAGTGAACATGCTCCACTTGGTTGTTTTCCGTCCGTACAAAAGGTAATAAATATTTTAGACGGATAACCCACCAGCACACATCTGAAAGGCATGTACGTATTACCGTGATTTGGGCCCCCGGTGAAATTTTCACCATGGCCTCCAGACCACAAGGGGGCATCAGAGTTCCACCTGTTGACCATTAACACCTTCAGCATGAACGCTCGCTGCTCTCGGTTACGTTGTTCGTAGGGGTGTCCTGGGCGCTGGCGTGGGCTGCTGATGACAGGACCTCTTCAAAACTGCCCGCACCTCCCGTCCCTCCAACCTTTGTCTGCTCGCAACACAAAACACTCAAACCATTGGATAGCATGTTGACATCAAGCACAGTTGAAAACTCCCAGTGATAAGCTGATCAATTATTAACAGCGCTGAACTAAGGGACAAGGTTAGTGTTTGACCACTAATAAGGTCATTTTATGCCAAGCTTACCTTAATGTTTGAAACTGTGCTTTCAACTTTCTCCTCAAAGGACTTGAAACTAGGTGAGTTCCTGTGGAATAAACATAACTTAGTTTTGTGCATTTCACAATTATTACGGTATTATTACGGTATTATTACGGTGTTATTACGGTATTATTACGGTATTATTACCATTACATACAGTTTTTTACACTCAACCTCTAGTGTACGGTTTTGTATATCCATATGTGATCTATGGTGTCACGTGCATTTTTGAGTTCGTACCCTAGAATATCAAATTTTTGGATGCTTTAAAAAGTTTTATTAAATGCATAAGAAACAAACATGCAAAGCAAGCTGTCACATTTACCTCATTGCAGGCATGCTCATTGAATGGCGTATAGAATAGCTGTCCCATGAAAGCATGACCAAGTAAGAGAGAGGTTTGATCATCATCATGGACAAAGAAAATGCATTGCAAATAAGATACGAGGAATGCTAATAATTACACAGTCATAATTCTGGTTATATTCAGCCTGCAGCCTGTTCCCTACATCTAAACTACTGCTCAAAAGTTTGAGGTCAATAACACTTTTAACAATTTATTCCTGTGATGGTAAAGCTGAATGTTCAGCATCATTACTCCAGTGTCACATGATCCTTCAGAAATTGTAATTTGCTGATTTAGTGAAAGAAAGAAGGATTTCTTGCTATCATCAATGCTAAAAACGAATGAATATTCGGTTACACTTTATTTTAAGGTGACAGTATTACAGTGTAATTATACATTTAAGTACTTAGTAATGACTATTAACTACATGTACTTACTATAGGGTTAGGTTTAGGGTTTAATGCATGTAATTAATTTCTAATAAATACATGTAACATATGTCACACTGACACTGTAAAATAAAGTGAATATTCGAATGTTCAAAAAGCGTTTATTCAAAATATACATCTTTTGTAACATTGTAGATTAGTCACTTTGTATCAATTTAATGCATCTAATGCATTTCTTTAAAAAATAAAACCTTTCTGACCCCAAACTTTTGAACGGTAGTGCACAAAGCGGTGACGTTTCAATGGACTATATAACTATTCCATATAGGCATGGATTCTTGTTATAGCTATACTGGAAGAAAGGGTGAAGAAAGGGGTATTTATTTCACAATCTATACATCAGAACAGAGTATTACATGCATTATTTGTCATAAATATTTCACAATGAAAAGCAACAGATGCTGATCTAGTAGATGCTGATGGAATATAGGCCCTGTATTAAGTTAGTTTTACTTGATAGGATCACAAGTAGTCGACAAGAGGTGTAAACAGGGTACAAAACCGTTAGAGCTTGTCCCCTTTCCGGAGGTAGTCAAAAACGTATTCGACCAGGGGTGGTCAATGTCCTGGAGAGCCAAAGAGCCAAAGTTTTGCTTCAACCCTAATCAAACACACCTGAACAATCAAGGTCAGAAGGGTTACTAGAAAGCTACAGTCAGGTGAGGTTTTATCAGGGTTGGAGCTGAACTCTGCAGGACCGGAGTCTAGTGCTCATGTATAGTGAAAGTGAAAGTCGTGTGTAAGTATGGTGTAAATCATCAAGGTGCCTCGCTCCTCATGGAGGTGGAGAGGGTGCTGTTTATTCACAATCCCCACATTCAATTCCGGCGTGGGAATCGAACCTGCAACCTTCACGTTACAAGCCCAACTCCCTCACCATTAGGCCACGACTACCCCATATACACTCATCTAAAGGATTATTAGGAACACCTGTTCAATTTCTCATTAATGCAATTATCTAATCAACCAATCACATGGCAGTTGCTTCAATGCATTTAGGGCTGTGGTCCTGGTCAAGACAATCTCCTGAACTCCAAACTGAATGTCAGAATGGGAAAGAAAGGTGATTTAAGTAATTTTGAGCATGGCATGGTTGTTGGTGCCAGACGGGCCGGTCTGAGTATTTCACAATCTGCTCAGTTACTGGGATTGTCACGCATAGCCATTTCTAGGGTTTACAAAAAATGGTGTGAAAAGGGAAAAACATCCAGTATGCGGCAGTCCTGTGGGAAGAATTTGGTGTAAACAGAATGAGAACATGAATCCATCATGCCTTGTTACCACTGTGCAGGCTGGTGGTGGTGGTGTAATGGTGTGGGGGTGTTTTCTTGGCACACTTTAGGCACCTTAGTGCCAATTGTGCATCGTTTAAATGCCACGGCCTACCTGAGCATTGTTTCTGACCATGTCCATCCCTTCATGACCACCATGTACCCATCCTCTGATGGCTACTTCCAGCAGGATAATGCACCATGTCACAAAGGTCGAATCATTTCAAATTGGTTTCTTGAACATGACAATGAGTTCACTGTACTAAAATGGCCCCACAGTCACCAGATCTCAACCCAATAGAGCATCTTTGGGATGTGGTGGAACGGGAGCTTCGTGACCTTCGTGATCCCACAAATCTCCATCAACTGCAAGATGCTATCCTGTCAATATGGGCCAACATTTCTAAAGAATGCTTTCAGCACCTTGTTGAATCAATGCCACGTAGAATTAAGGCAGTTCTGAAGGCGAAAGGGGGTCAAACACAGTATTAGTATGGTGTTCCTAATAATCCTTTAGGTGAGTGTATAAGTCATACCGACTTAATGTACAAACATTATGGGATTTTAACTTTGTTGGCAGGAGACCCGAGTTTTGTTTGAAGATGAAAAATGTACCAAGCACAATGTTCTCGCACCATTCCTGCTCTCCGTATGTTTTCCTTCGGCTTTCTGCACGATCATAAATAAATTGCTCAAGCTTATTTTGTCCATTAGATCAAAAAATTACCCATCCATATACCCTCTGCTCGAATAAATAAGGACAGAAGTGGTTGAATGAGTCTCCCTCATCTACTTGTGATCCGATCGACCAAAACACATCTTAATACCAGGTGGAAACAGGGTCATAGTCAATGTGGGAGACAGAGAAATGATTGTCTACATTGATCTGAAGGTGCATTACTGCTAATAAAAAATAAAATAAGACCAGCTTATAATGCTATGCCATAGTCTGAGACATTGAACCATTTCAGATCTCATATTATCTAAAGAGTTCATGACTCCACACAATGTTAGAATCAATGTTCGGCTTGAAATTGTATTGAAATATTCACATCAGATATTTGAAAACCCGTTCACACCCATATTGATTATTTATTTAAGCACTGTCTGAGTCCTGTCTGAGAGATTTAGTTTCAACACCATCACTGTTCTCATGCATCATGCAGATGCTTAAAGAAAGCAGCTTTCATTAATCTCTACCTGAGATCTATGAGCACAATATCTTACCCAATAGAATTTGACCTTTGGTGTGCATCAGAGATGGGGGGAAAAATAATGTAAATTATTTTGCTGACAGATTACAGGCCATGCAACAACATTTTGGTCATAGGAGACTCAAAACATGGTTTGAGGACTTGTTAAATGCATGCAGTTGTCAAGTTAAGAACAACTAAACCGGCAGAACTTTTAGGTCAATTCACTTGGCATAAAATCAGTGGTCATAAAAATTATTATGGACACTTAAGTTAAACTTAAAAATGTCTGAATGTCATTGAATTAAAAAAAAAAAAACATTAAACCAAATGATGCTTGACCTTTTCTCAGAACTAACTTTGATCCAACTGGTGCTTAGTCAGTTTGCATGAAGTCAGTTTCTCTCTCTCTCTCTCTCACACATACACACACACACACGTTGTGTTTTCATGTTTTATGGGGACATTCCATAGGCGTAATGGTTTTTATACTGTAAAAACTGTACAATCTGTCCCCCTACACTACCCCTACCCCTAAACCTACCCATCACAGAAAATGTTCTGCTATTTTAGATTTTCAAAAGAGATAATTCTGTATGATTTATAAGCTTGTTTCCTCATGGGACCAAAAAAAAAAAAATGTCCCCACAAGATCAAAATTTACTAGTATTACAATACCTGTGGTCCCCATAACGTAGGGAATACCTGCCCACACACACACACACACACACACCCACACACACACACACACACACACACACAGGTCACCTAACCCAACCCCTACTCCTAAACCTACCATCACAGAAACATGTGACCATCACTAGATTTAAATAAAAACATCTTTGGGTTGATTTATAAGCCTTTTTAACAAGTGAGGACCAGTCAATGTCTCACTAGTGGGTTATGAAAGTATTTCACAACATAAGTGAGGACATTTGGTGCTCACAAGTATAGTCAAAACAAGTACACACACACACAACAAACACTTTTTGTCTTCATTTTGAGCAGTCATGGGGAAACATTGTGAAATGATTTGCTTTAAAAGTGTGCATCTAATGCATTGGCATTCATTTCTAAGTGTGACTTAACTGTGCAAAATATTTTAGGGCATTTGCATATTAAATTTACTAATGAACTTTAACCATTCCTAATACTGCCATTTTGGGACTGATGCAGTAGGCTGAACATAGCAGATATTACACAACAGTTATAAAACAATTTCTCATTATTTCAACAAAAAGTGCATTTTTTAAATATATATGATATTGATGGACTCCTGTCAAGTAAAAGACATTACTTGTCATATTATTACCATTCAGTTTGAACTGTAATGATGCACTCTGCTGCTATAGCTAGGAGCTGATGAGTATGCAAGACTACACATTGTTCCTTGGATGGTCACTGCAAACATGAGGTAGAAAACCCCCAGACACATGCAGAGAGACACGCTGGCAACCAAACACACATACCTCCTGGGATACAGTACCTGAAGGCCAAACATGCTGAAGTAAAATAAAGCAGGGTGTTGGATCTACAGTAAAATCAACACTACTTTGCTAAAGCAAAGGCAGGAGTGAGTGGTGAATTAGAACTGGGCATCATGCATTGATTTTCATTATAATATCTCTGTAACTCATTGATTAATAAAACATTTTCTTAAAACACTAATAAGAGCATAAAATCTACACTTGCACAAATGTTCTTGTATTTTAGCAATTTTTAATCTATATTTTTGACTTGTCTTCCAGTAAAAGAAATACCTAAACATCCTTAAAATAATATATATTTATGAAAATAATATAATAATTATTTTTATAATTATTTATTATATATATATATATATATATATAATAAATAATTATTATTTATTTAATTATGCATTTATTCTTTCACATACAGCATATGTTTTCTTTCATATATATATTATTTATATATATATATATATATATATATATATAAATAATATATATATGAAAGAAAACATATGCTGTATGTGAAAGAATAAATGCACGCATACATAAGATTATTAGACATTAGGAAAAATATAAATGCACAACATGTTCTGACAACATTTTGTATCTTACAAACTTCTTGTTTTAAGAATAATATATTTATTTAGAAAAAAATGTGTAATATACTGATTTTCCGCCGTGTTTAGGATGGCCATCTGTGAAGCATGACCATTATTAAACAACTCAAAAGGTCAACAGTCAGTCATTTATCACCCTGTTGTAGATTACGACACTTCTGAAAGCCTCAACTGTCCAGGAGCCAGTGAAGAGCAGCCGATAAATTCTTCATGCCACGACAAGCAGTTATTTCTCTGCCAGCTGGACCTGCCCCCAATCTGGCCCACTGAAAGCTGCTTAAATGAGGCTTACATAATCCAAACATGCCTCTCAAACAGACCGTCCGAGGTAAACGCCTCAAGACCACTGCCATTGCACTGTGCAACATACAAAGCATGTGATCTAAGCATTTGTGAGAGATCCCTGCAGAAAAAAAAAACAGGAAATGATGGGACAGCAGGAAGAGGTAGAGGGGGAAGTGACATTGTACCTCATATCCCCAAACTTCCTGGTGATGGCAGTGCCCAGGTTACTGAAGGCAGCTGTAGTGCGCTGTCCTGCCGTGGTCAGGGTCTCCGATGTCTTTCTGTATCTGCCACAACAGTACAAAAAAATAAATACGGTCATTGATTAATAAAATAGAACATATTTCTGAAATCTGATATGCACTTTTATTTAATCCACAACACAAAACATTTATTTTTTAAACGTTACATAGTTTAAAACACAGAAATGACACCATTTACAGTATACGGTATTTATACTAGAAGCGTCGCTTTTTCAGGATACTGTATTTTAATGATCATTTTGTAAAATCCACAGTTTTTCATGCTCGTGGAACAGTCCTTCAGACACTTTTTTAAAAATAGTTTACAGGTGGTGGACAATTAAAAGTAACACAGTTCCAGTAACTTCCAGCTACATTTGAAGCTCAATTGTTCTCCAAATGCTGCTCATCCACACTAAATCTAAATCACCTCACTGAGCATAATAAAAGCTATTCTTCTGGAAAGATCATTTTATTAACACTTACAGTCTATGTTTTGCGAGCAATTGCGAGTAAATGTTCATGTTAGTCATCTTTGCAGGAATGTAATATGAAGATTCTACAAAGGCGCATTTATCTTTAGCAACATTATGAAAGTAAATAGCATGCAAAACAATGCTATAACTATAGATATTATTGGCACAATGTGTGTCACATGACTAAACATGTATCATTGTTATCAAATAGGCTACCTCTGTTTTCACAGTCCACACTACAATGCAAAAAACAACGTTTTCAAATTCATCAACATGGGAGAACATTCTCAAAAAGCTCCGTCTTCGCTGATTAGTGTGGACAGAAGGCCAAAACGGAGAGAAAAAGATGCGTTTTCATTATGTGGACGAGGCCGTAGGACACTAAAGAAGTATCCTAAGGCCTCATTTTTTGCTGAGTCGTGTATATATATATATATATATATATATATATATATATAATATTTAGTGCATGTTACAGTGCATTAAACATGACATTAAAATATTAAAAATGCCTGTTCCCAAAGGAGACTGGAGAACGAGAACAAACTACAAAAACACACAAAAAAGGATCCTTTCTGAATTGTTTAGACAGGAAGAACTTCACTTCACTTTTTCTGTGATGTCGTACAAAACAGGAAGAAGTGCCGATTCAATCCAGAGAATACAAAGGGATCAGAAGGATCATAATTTTGTCGCCAGAAAATAACATATTTACAGAACTTAATAACAGAACTAAAAATAAGGTAGCAACGTTTTAGCTTTTACCGTATAATTCAGTTCAAAACCGTATAATTTAAAGGTTTATATTGTAATAATTATGCTTCATGACTGTTTATTTTACACAAATTTACAGTAAAAAAAAACAAC
Organism: Zacco platypus; assembly: GCA_038088235.1. Lineage (NCBI taxonomy): Eukaryota > Metazoa > Chordata > Actinopteri > Cypriniformes > Xenocyprididae > Zacco > Zacco platypus. The sequence goes on from CM076072.1 coordinate 28,318,647, forward strand.
AGTTAATTTACCAATCTATTAAAGTACTAATATCTGTTTTGTTTTTTTGTAATACACCGACAACCACCAAACACCGTGGTGATGAGAGTCACATGATGAATCTTTATTTGTTTGTGCCATTATTTGTTCTTATTTTAGTCTTTAATAATATTTAAAAATATAGTATGTAGTTTTTTGCTGTGGTATCAAAATTGCATTGGTATCTGAAAATTGGTGTTATAACATTATTTATTAAGGTTACATGGGTCAAAAACAATAACTATTTTATTGTATTTATTTATTATTGTTTTGCGGTTGGGCAGGGTCAGTAGAAAAAGCCCTCGTGATACTGAGTGACTTCCAATTCTGTTTTCATAAATGTTCGAAAGTCTGTTTGAGATCACATTTTAGACTGAACCAGTACTGAACTCCCACATTTAATAACATTTTACACATCAAGTATCCAAACGTGGCTCATTCTGATCAGTAATAAGGTCAGCGGAAAACTACAGAAGACTGTAGTACAGAAGTCTAGATTTGTTCTACAGTGACGTCACTTTAGGAGCAGGATCATCTCTATTCACCTTCATTGAATGGAAAAGCGCAGTGTGAACAGTGTGCGAAAAAAAATATTGTGTTCTAAGTCAGACAGAAAGTCATAAATGATAAAAAAATATTCATTTTTGGGTGAAATAGTCATACAAGGTACATTTCGCCGCATAATTATGTGAGGTAAATCACATGCTTTGTATAATAGCACACCCAGACTGACCCGAGAACAGTCTGTAAATCTAGTCATTTGATGAGAGTATGTCACTCAGGCTGATCTCAGTCAGAAGACGTCATCTGATCGGTTTGTCCCTCTCAGCCCACAACCTCCTCACCATGGCAACAGCGACATGAGACGGGCAGTTCATTTGAGTAGCTAGTTACCATGTCACTGTAGTAACTTAATGACCAGATGAAGATGGGGATCTAATCAAAGCCAGACAGACGTATTATCATATAAACACACAGGGTTTGGGAGTAACAAAATACAAGTAACTTAGTTACATATTTAAAATACAAAATTTGAGTCACTGTATTTCATTACAGTTACATTTTAAATGGGTGGTAATCAGATTACAGTTACATCTGAAAAGTGTTTTAGATTACCAAAGTGATTACTTTGAATTTTAATGTCATTTAAACAGCGATTGGTGATTCTCTGACTCTGACCGTCTGAAAAAGCGGAGTTAAGTTTCATGTTTTCCACTGTTTTCATGTTTTGTGATAGTTGTTTGTGAGTCATTTTATAATTCACTCGTCACTGCAACTTTTTCTCACAATTTGTTTTTTCCCTCACAATTGTGAGTTTGTGTTTCACAATTCTGACTTCTTTTTCTCAGAATTGCGAGATTTAAACTCACAATTGCAAGTTATGAAGTCAGAATTGGGAGAAATGAACTTGCAATACTGACTTTTTTTCTTGAAAATGTGAATTTAGTATGTGAGTTTATATCTCATAATTCTGACTTTTCTCAATATTGTGAGTTTATATCTCATAATTCTGACTTTTCTCAATATTGTGAGTTTATATCTCATAATTCTGACTTTTCTCAATATTGTGAGTTTATATCTCATAATTCTGACTTTTCTCAATATTGCGAGTTTATATCTCATAATTCTGACTTTTCTCAATATTGTGAGTTTATATCTCATAATTCTGACTTTTCTCAATATTGTGAGTTTATATCTCATAATTCTGACTTTTCTCAATATTGTGAGTTTATATCTCATAATTCTGACTTTTCTCAATATTGTGAGTTTATATCTCATAATTCTGACTTTTCTCAATATTGTGAGTTTATATCTCATAATTCTGACTTTTCTCAATATTGTGAGTTTATATCTCATAATTCTGACTTTTCTCAATATTGTGAGTTTATATCTCATAATTCTGACTTTATATCTCAATTGCAACTTTATATCACGCAATTCTGAGGGAAAAAGTCAGAATTGTGAGATAAAAACTCACAATGACCTTTTTTGTGTTTGTTTCACACTTATTAGTATTCCAAAGTATTCTAAAGTATTTAGATTAAGTGACTAAACTTGAGTAATGTAACGAAATACGTTACACATTACTTTTTAAAGCATGTATTTTGTAATCTGTAGTGAAATACATTTTAAAAGTAACTCACCCAGCCCTGTAAACACATGCTGTTCAAATGATTATAATGTTAAACATTAATACAAAAAAAAAGAAAGTTTAAGTGTCAATAGCGAAAGTTAATTCTGGGGATTTAGAATGTTGGTTTATAGAATTGTACATTTGATAATTCTATAAGCAAACATTCTAGAACAGATTTGATTTCCAAAAAAAAAGTCGATCCACCATAGCTAACAAGAATGAATCTCAGAACAATTTCACACTGGTGTTATAAATGTGGGGTTTGAAAATTAAAATAATTTAATAATAGACAATAATAATATTAAAACAAAAAGGGTGTAAAATTATACTACACATTCACCTAAAAGTTATATTTACTCACATATAAAGTCTTTCAAAACTTGTTTGTATTATTGTCATTTGTAAGTTGCTTTGGGTAAAAATGTCAGCTAAATGAATAGACGTACAATAAGTAGCAGTTCTTCTGATAGCATAAATTCACATAAACTTTGCTTATGAATGGTTTTCATCATCTGTGTATTAATCTGGTTAAAAACTGAATAGCTGTTATTCCTGAGGCGAGTGATAGTAGACAGTATTATGATACTTCATGAGTTGTGATTTTATTTAAGTAAGCCTCAACACGATTTCCCTTTCATTGACAATAATAGGCCGTTTGTTCATGTCTACATTCAGAGAGATGTGCAGCGAGCCTCGTCCAATGATGTTATTATCGTGCAAATGGAGTGTGTGTCAGAATGGCACTGTTTGTGTAAATAAATGTGAATTGAAGCAGATATGGATCCACGATTGCAATAACTTAAATATTCATAGACAAAGGAAACACAGCGGTTTCGACAGGCTCTTTCAGATTGCAATTCATTCTCAAGAAGGAAGCATTTCATTAAAAACAGGTCAATGTAAATTTTTGTCCTTTTGATGCAAAGTAGCGGATTTTAATAAGAAACAAGGATATATATTGTTAAATCACTCATTCTGTTTTCTCATAATATACATAGCAGCATCGCGTCTTTTCTTACAGTGTCTGAAACGGTTTGATAAAGGATTCATCTCTCCAAGCGCCTCATTCCCGATAGCCGACTCTGCCCTGATTGGTCAGACGGCCCGCTATATTGTGATTGGTGTCAGAAACAGCCATTAGCATATCTGAATTTCAGCTTTGGAGGCTTCCTCAGGACATTGATATGAACAGTATGGCATTGGTTTTACCGTATCAATTCTAGCCCGAGTCCTTATCCTTTAGAAGCAAGGGTCGATCGGCACTAATTTATCGGTCGTTATCGGCCGAAAACACACAGCAATACTTCAAAATACCCGGATTTGTGAGTATTCGCTTAAACGCCGTCAGATATGTCTTAAGTGGACATAAATAGTTGAGAAATAGTCACATGTGTATCAGTATATTGGATCCGTGCAATCGGTCTTAAAGTGACAGCAGCCTAATATTCCTGCTGTCTAATGTTAATCAAACCAGAGATTTAGTAGTAGATTTAGTAGAATTAATCTATATTTAATTTATACAGTGAATCCTATGCAGTGCCGTTTTACATTTGTATGGAAGCCCGTTTCCGCCACTGAAAAAAAAACCCCAGAAGATTATTGCGACTTTTTATCTCACAATTCTGACTTTTTTTCACAGAATTGCGTGATATAAACTCACAATTGTGTGTTTAAATTCAGAATTGCGTGATATAAACTCACAATTGTGTTTAAATTCAGAATTGTGAGATATAAACTCACAATTGTGTGTTTAAGTTCAGAATTGTGAGATATAAACTCACAATTGTGTGTTTAAATTCAGAATTGCGTGATATAAACTCACAATTGTGTTTAAATTCAGAATGTGAGATATGAACTCACAATTGTGTGTTTAAATTCAGAATTGCGTGATATAAACTCACAATTGTGTGTTTAAATTCAGAATTGTGAGATATAAACTCACAATTGTGTTTAAATTCAGAATTGTGAGATATAAACTCACAATTGTGTGTTTAAGTTCAGAATTGTGAGATATAAACTCACAATTGTGTGTTTAAATTCAGAATTGTGAGATATAAAGTCAGAATTGCGAGTTATAAATTCATAATTTGCGAGATATAAAAAAGTCAGAATTCTGACTTTATAACTCGCAATTGTGACTTTTTATCTCACAATTCTGACTTTTTTTTCTCGCAATTGTGAGTTTATATCACGCAATTGTGACTTTATAGATTATATAATAAGCTTCTTTTTTTTCAGTGGTGGAAACGGCTTCCATACATTTGATTACTTTCTGTAAAAACTGTTCTGTTTTTTATTTTTATTTTTTATTTCACAGAAATACTATATTTGTTAAGCTCTGAGCTGTTCCTAATCACCTCTAGGAATGGGAATGGAATATGTTGCACATGCCGCTTTAAAATAAATAAAATTAATTGAGTTGTCAATTCATGATACTTTCTCATCTCTTAATTTTTTATACATAAAATGCATTGTTAAGAATAGTAGCCTATTTATTATTATGCCAACACTACTTTGCGTGACCGGCCCCAGAAATCCTGATCGGCGCAGCCTTACTTAAAAGTGCGCGGAAAGTGGATTTGTTTTCGCAGCGCACGAACCAAACTCTTCCAGGCCTCGGCTACAGCGACAGCTTTTTGAGGGTCAAAGTAGATCACCAGTGAGCACATATAGGCAGGAATAATGCAAATTTGTTAAACCTATGTAAAGGAAGTAAGACTGGAATTACTGACGACTCATTTCATTCAGTTCAGAATTGGTTCTTTTTTTTTTAGGAGATAATAACTCCATTTATCGTGCACTTTGATCTTTTGAACCTTTTACATTCACAAACAGCTATACTACACACTGCATGAAAGGTAATATCCGAAGAAAAATTTGGTCATGTGTTATAACTAACCACCACTATTGTGCACTGAAAAAGGTGCATTCCTCTGTAGTCACAAGCCGCAACGAAAGATGACATTGATCACAGGGTTTAGCAAACACTACTTACGCAGTGCTGGTCTGCATGTCGTACCAGCTCTTGCTAAAGTTCTGTCGTAGTTCACTCAAGGGTGTGATCCCTAGTTTCTGTTTCAACTCCAAGTGACGCTTTTCTTTGGACGCCAGGACTTGTTTCAAAGTAGTGATTTCTTCTTCTAACTGAAAGAAGGAAAATAGGTCAAGATTGAGAAGCTCTCATGAACTATATATACCGTATATAACATAAATTCTAACATGAATTGTCCACTCTTTTTGTCCACACACAAACTGTGACACAGTTAACATCCGCCTTACACGGCTTAATGGACTGTGAAGATCTGAGAGGATCAAATAGCCCAAGGGAAAAACCGGGAAAGCTTAGGTCACATGATTTTCAATCAAGGGTGTATGTTCTGGACGAGATAAAGCAGACCGTTTGTGTGGCACCAGCACAGTATATTTCAGGAACTACAGTACAGTAGACTGGATCACATGTCAATACTAATAGCTTTACTATGACTGAATCAACCTAACTACACTTTTAAATCGATAAAAGTCATTTTTAAGAGTCGGAGCAGGTATAATAGCTCCTTTACACTTTTTAAAGTCAGTCACAATATGCAAAGAAGGAAAATACAGACAGACCCGCAGGATTTGCATAATATGCAAGACAAATTCTGCTTGAGCTTTTTTGGCCTTTCGGTTGACAGACTAACACTAATTTTCCTAGTTTATAGCACTACGATGATGGGGGAAAGTACCTTAGTCAGTTCATTCTCCATTTCCTCGCGCTCCTCTTCTGTGACAGCGTTATTGAGGTCCACCTCTGACACCATATCCTCATCCACTTCCTTTAGAGATTCTTTGTCCAATAAACCTGGAAATAAATGTACAGAAATAGAAGAACATCGAAAGTTATCATTAACATGTCAAATGTACACATACAGCTCTGGAAAAAATTAAGAGACCACTGCAAAATTATCAGTTTTTCTGGGTTTACTATTTATAGGTATGTGTTTGGGTAAAATTAACATTTTTGTTTTATTCTATAAACTACTGACATTTTTCCCAAATTCCAAATAAAAATATTGTAATTTAGAGCATTTATTTGCCAAAAGCAACAACTGGTCAAAATAACAAAAAATATGCAGTGGTCTCTTAATTTTTTCCAGAGCTGTATATGAGAACACATACACTTGTGTTAAGTCGATCCACCATTGCTAAAAGGATGACACAAATCTTAAATCATTTAACCAAAAAGTCTCAAACTCATTAAAGGATAAGAGCATATTTTATAATGAACTCAACATTAGATATTTATATATGTATTTATGCCACTCCAACCTAAACTATACCATTTGAAAGTTTGAGGTCAGTAAGAAAAATTAGGCTGCATTTAAAATAACTATTTTAACATATTTAAATAATTTATTCCTTTTCCTACATGGGAAAACAAAGTAACTTGCATATTTTTTGTTGTAAATTTAAAAGTAACTTTACTAGTTACTTTAAAATGTAATCTGATTACATAACTCACGTTACTTGTAATGTGCAACACCCAACACTTTTATGGTGCTTTTATAGTTGTTCTCGAGAGCTGTGGTCACTATGAACTGCTATTATACGGAAAATATCTATTCAAAGATTTTCATCTCTAAATAAAAAACAAAATATGGTTTCTGAACGACATGAGGAAATGACAGAATTACTATCAATTTTACTACCAAACGAAGAGCATTGTAAAATTCTATATTCCAGTGATGTCACAGCTGAATTTTCAGCATCATCACTCAGTGTCACATGATCCTTCGGAACTCATTCTAATATGCTGATTTGCGGCTCAAGTGACATTTCTTATTATTAGCAATGTTGGGGATTCTTTAAAGTTCAAAAGAATGGCAGAAATCTTTTGTAACATTATAAACGTCTTTACTGTCAGTTTTAGCATTAATTGCTTGTTTTCAAATTTTTTTTTAAAAATTATACTGGTCCCATCTTCATATGTTCTGGTCTTGCCCGATGCTAACGGACTATTGGTCTGACATTTTTAGAACACTCTCACAGGCCCTTAATACCACTATTGCCCCTAATGCATTGACTGTCCTGTTTGGCCATCCCCCAACTTCAATTGCATCAGCCACTTTGTTGGCCAGGCAGGCCATCCTCTTTAAATGGAAACATCACACGAGGATTGGACACGAGAGGTATTCCAAAGCATCTACCTACAAAAAATTAGACATTCTTCCAAAGGAACACCTTTTACAAAATGTGGAGCCCTACTACTATTGAGAACCTTACTGTGACATCTGGAGCTTGATTAGATTATGGAGGCTTCATTTGATTAGACTTTATTGTATTTACTTTTTTATTTTTATTTGTGTGTGTTCTTTTGGTGGACCTCGGTGTGGGTCGTGGATAGAGGGATCTTTGTTCTGTTCATTTTTGTTTCTTGTTCGTCTTCTGATCAGACACCTTATCTTATTTTGTAACTGATGTAATATCTTTTATGTCTGCAAAAATTCAATGATAATAAAACATTGTGAGTAAATAAATATTTTGAATGGCTATATTGCCATAATTTCCAAAAAAATAAAAGCAATCCATACGACTTTTTTTTTTTTTATATATAATATAATTATTCTGAAACCATACATTAGCTTTGACAAACTTTTCTTTAGCCAAGTTTCCATCCATATGTATACAAATTGTGAGATTGCAAAAAAAAAAAATTTTTTTGGAATGGAATCACCACTTTATTTCAGTAGGCAAAATACCACTGAACATGAGTTTTGGAAAATTACAAAATAAATAAGTGATCTATGAGTTTTACACAGCTTTTTACAGCAGAAGCCATTGAAAACACAGTAATCTATCCCGTACAGCCTCGCTTTTACCCGTCATGATGACGTTGCTCAGAATGAGGTCTATTAGGATGGAAACATTTAGTTTTTAGGTAAACTAAAACACAAGTTCACTCATTATGTCCTAAATAGCATTCGCCAGTATACAGATCTATACAGTATGACTCGGTGACAACAGCATGAAGCCTTTAAACACATTTAACCATCACCTTCTCCATGTAATTATCCTGCCTCACCCCTGAATGAAGGTGTATTTTAGCAGTTATAATGAACGGTTGTACACAAAAAGACTGAAAACACCTTGCAAACTTGCCACATCAATCACTTGAAGGTTACGGGTAAAACAGAGCTTTAAGATCACATTGGTCAACAAAATGACGGCATTTTTACAAGCATCGTGGAAGTATATTTTGAGGCAACGAAAGGCTGATATCAGTCTAAAGCACCTCATAATAGCCGACACTGACAAAATACTAGTATTCTCTCATGCATTTAAGGACTAAAACCAAACTTAAGCGAAGAGAAGAGGACATGAAAGTAGGAATACGGTTTGATAACCACACCAATCACTGAAAGCTCAGCCCAGTTCCCCAAAATCCTAGTTTCAACTGCAAAATTACTCAATTTGTGTTTCAGTTTCATTTCAGCTTTGCAAGACATGCCTGAAATGACTTACATAAATCAATATTTTGCATTAAAAAGTTAGTTCACTCAAAAATGATTGCCCTCGAACCTGTATGAATTCCTTCTGCTGAACGCAAAAGTTATTTTACAGTCGACGGGCCCCATTGACACTTCCATAGTGTTTTTTATTTTCATACGGAACTGTAAAATATCTCTTTTTGTGTGCATGTGCAGCAGAGGAAAGATAGTTTGGAACAAGTGAGTAAATGATGACAGAATTTTCATTTTTGGGTGAACTACTTCATTTAAGGGTGTTCATCTGAGAGTGAAATTGCATTGAAATTATATGTCAAACTTGGACTGTGAAAACACCCTGTGACTTTTTCACTCGGCGTTCTTCAAAAGCATGATGCTGGAGAGTCAACAACTAAACCTTACAATAGCTAGAAAATGAAAGCTGAAATGATGAAGCACGAATGCATTTGATACGGCTCCAGTAATGTGAATAAACATGGAGGTTGTTTTTGTCCACAGGGAAACGAGAGTCACATCTCGGAGGTCTGGTCAGTCATTACTTGAGAAACTGATTAGAGTGCTGTGGAATGAAACGCGTGATACACTTTCAGAGGCTAATGCAATCAGCAGGTAGAGGAGCAGAGCAGAACGCTTTTTAGCAAGGAGAAGTGCTCAGGAATGAGATCATTTACACACCACACACAATGCCTGTAGATCATATGTACATGTTTAAAACTAAAGCAAGACGACTCAGTGCTTGCTAGTGGACAAGGAAGGAATCAGACCAAGTACGCCATGCATTTCCACGGCTCTTCATCTGTACTTGCTATCAGCACATACAGCATAATTTGGATTCTCAGGTCTCATTAAACCATTGAAGGAGTTCTGTACATTTCACACGATACTTCAGCACACTAAGGAAGCGTTCACACTTGTCATGTTTGGTTCGATTAAAACGAACCCTGGTGCGATTGCTCAGTTAGTGCGATTCGTTTGAACATATGTGAACGCTGCCATCCGAACCCTGGTGCCGACCGAGACCGCTAAAAAGATGGGTCTCGATCCGCTTCCAAACGAACTCTGGTGCGGTTCGATTGATATATGAACGCAACACGGACCAAAGACATGTAAACGAACCAAAAACAGGACGTGATGTCACAAGATGCGACGCTACAAGTCAGCTGATTTGACGATCAGTGTATCCAAAATGAGTCGAGGGCAAACGTGGAGCGACGAGGAGGTGAAGAGCCTCATCAATATTTGTTTCTGCAAACAACGGAGGAAATCCTGGAGCTGTTTTGAATGTTTTGAACATTTTATGAGCTCTTCGTGAGTTCTCAGCTGGTAAAAATAAAGCATATGTACACGCATAAAATGATGGCGTTTAATCCAGAACACAGCGTTGTTTTGAATGTTCGTAAGCGAGCTCCGTCGTGAAATATACGTCATAAAAGCCGACCAGGTTCGCTGTTAAAAATGCCAGTGTGAACGCTAAGCGGACCAGGACTATATGTTTTGTTTTTGTTTTTTGGTCCGGACCAAAAGAACCGAACTACAAGTGTGAACACACTGTTATTTATTAAAAAAAAAACAGTGTTTTTTTATGTCACAACATGAACAATTAAGGTAACATTATATTTTTAAAAGGCCACTTTAAACATTCTACTAACTACAAGTAACTAAGGGTGCGTTCACACTTGTAGTTCGGTTGGTTTGGTTCGTTCGGTCCGGACCAAAAAACAAAAACAAAACATATAGTCCTGGTCCGCTTAGCGTTCACACTGGCATTTTTAACAGCGAACCTGGTCGGCTTTTATGACGTATATTTCACGACGGAGCTCGCTTACGAACATTCAAAACAACGCTGTGTTCTGGATTAAACGCCATCATTTTATGCGTGTACATATGCTTTATTTTTACCAGCTGAGAACTCACGAAGAGCTCATAAAATGTTCAAAACATTCAAAACGGCACGGGCCACTCGTCAGACCAAATATTGACGAGGCTCTTCACCTCCTCGTTGCTCCACGTTTGCCCTCGACTCATTTTGGATACACCGATTGTCAAATCAGATGACTTGTAGCGTCGCATCTTGTGACATCACGTCCTGTTTTTGGTTCGTTTACATGTCTTTGGTCCGTGTTGCGTTCATATATCAATCGAACCGCACCAGAGTTCGTTTGGAAGTGGACCGAGACCCATCTTTTTAGCGGTCTCGGTCGGCACCAGGGTTCAGATGGCAGTGTTCACATATGTTCAAACGAACCGCACTAACTGAGGAATCGCACCAGGGTTCGTTTTAATCGAACCGAACATGACAAGTGTGAACGCACCCTTAATGTCAATTAGCAGTCATTAAAGTATAAGTAAGCTGTCTGCATAATATCTATATGTTAATATAACATTTTGATGTTCCCCAACAGACTTTCTACTGACTATAGTTGACTACATGTCAACTTATTCGAATAACCCTAGCCTAACAGTCTACTAATATACTAATGAGATATACTAATAAATACTATATGCTGATATATACTAATAAAATATACTATTTTAATATAATTTTTTATATAACATATGATTATTTGTGATTAAATTAAGGGTCCATTTACACGACCCCATACATAAAAATAAAGCGTTTTCGTTCATTTACACTGCAACAGTGTAAACAATGCAAGCTTTTTGAAAACAATACCGTTGTCATCTCTCAAACTACAAAAACACGAATTTGTGAAAACGGTGACGTCACGCGGGTCCGTATTACGTGTTTGGTGTGTAGAGAGTGACATCGCCAACTACTGGCCTGGTATGCGTATTACAGCTTTTTTAAAGGGATCGTTTTGACAACATTGTAATCCGTATGCGGAAAATCCAAAGGACATCATTGTCGTGTAAACGTACCCTCAATTAATAAATCAGCATATTATATAACTTAACTATGGCCTGGTTTCACAGACAGGGCATGTTGAGACAAAAAAAAATTAGATTTTTTAAAATAAGTCAAATTGCTTAGAGTTAAAATGGCTCAATAATGCATTTAAGTCTGGGACTAGGCTTAAGCCTGCGAAACCAGGAGTACATTTTTAAATTTAGTAACAGACTTACTATAAATATCATGGACAAATTAGTTTGGATTGTTTTAATTTCTGTCTGGATATTCAAATGTCATATTATGATGGAAAAAAGTCTTCAACATAGTGTGTGTGTGTGTGTGTGTGTGTGTGGCTGACATTTAAATTATGAAAATAATCTGTTTGACAAATCAGACACGACATGTCCTCAAAATTACTCTTCAGAGGAAAATCTATTAAGATGTTAAGAAATAAACACTAACATACTTTGACAGTGTTAGCATGTGTGTACACTATCTGAGACACTATGAAGCTCTAGGTCTCCAGTCTGTAAGATGCCATTACTGTCTATTTGCTTATAACAGGAATAGATGTAATAGATTTCTTGATAAAGATTAAAACCGAGGGTTGGATCTTTGAGCATAACTCAGAAGAAAAGTTACTTATAAAAGCAATTATTTCACAGTTCCACTGCCTCGTTGTTCAGGTTGCCTAGCAACTTACATGATGCCTTGCATCAACCTCCCAATTATCCCATGAATCAGATTCCCTAAATCTATTTAAGGGTCTGTGTCTCAAATAAGAGGAAGTACAGAGGATCATTTTCATGCTGAATATGTAAAATAATACCCTTTCTATTCCACTGCATTAATACTGTGTCTACAGACTCTGAGGTAAATCTTTGTTGAAGGTTTATTATCTGGAAAAGGAGAACTATGTGATAGTGGATTGGTTTAGTCAACACTAAGAGGAAATGTGGAGATATCTGGGTTAAGCAAAGATCATTTAAAAAAAATAATGCTGTGATAGAAAATTCTTTTGAACACCAATTAAAGTAACATGGTTTCTGCTGAAAAAATCCAGCTAAAACCAGATTCTGATGGTAGCTGGTTATACATGTTTTCTTATGGAAGCCCGTTTCTCGCAAGTCAGAATTGTGAAATACAAAGTCAGAATTGTGAAAAACAAAGTCAGAATTGCGAGTGATAAAGTCAGAATTGCGAGATATAAAGTCAGAATTGCGAGATATAAAGTCAGAATTGAGAGATATAAAGTCAGAATTGAGAGATATAAAGTCAGAATTGTAAAATACAAAGTCAGAATTGCGAGTTAGAGTCAGAATTGTGAGAATTCTGACTTTATATCTCTCAATTCTGACTTTCTTTCTCGCAATTGCGAGTTTATATCACGCAATTCTGACTTTATAACTCGCAATTCTGACTTTATATCTCACAATTCTGACTTTATATCTCGCAATTCTGACTTTATAACTTGCAATTCTGACTTTATATCTCACAATTCTGACTTTATAACTTGCAATTCTGACTTTATATCTCTCAATTCTGACTTTATATCTCTCAATTCTGACTTTATAACTCGCAAATGTGAGTTTATATCTCACAATTCTGTGAAAAAAAGTCACAATTGTGAGATAAAAAGTCGTAATAATCTTCTTTTTTATTTTTTCTGTGGCGCTTTTCTCAGGCTTCCATAGTTTCTAGATGGTTCATACTTGAGTCTAGTCCATTATTGGTAACACAACTGAACCTGGTTGAGCTGGATAACCGAAGAAGTTGTTGGTCATCTTGATCTCCTAAATCTGTATCTTTTCATTAGATGGCTGTAAAAACATATGGAAGGAATCATTCTTTTAAGTTGACTCTTTTTTTAATGAATTGGTCAAATCAGTTTGTTGAAATGAATTAGGGCTGCACGATTTAATCGCGTGTTATCTTCTGCGGCAGGGGATATTTGGAGTTTCTGCACAAGAGCGCCCTCTGGCTTTCAGAATTTACTGCTTATCACAGAGCCGTACAGCTCTGACAAGCTGCGCATTAAGCTGTTGCCAAATCGCATGCAATCTAAAATAGCAGGAAAATGCTGATAATACTATCGATCTTTGTTGATAAGCCTTCATATATTTTCGGTCTGGTTTAGTTTTCTATTTTTGTCATTAACAGGCCAATCAGAGTTCAGCTTTCTCATGTTCTTATGTCTGGGTGAGCGAGTGAGAGTCGTGCCATGGTGCTCGGTGTGTCATCTGAGTAACTAAGTGTCCCTTTAGGGCAGTGTGTTCGACGGTTCAGCTTCTTCAAGCTCACTGGACTATGCGCTACTATTCTGTCCGGCCCTCTCACTGTCCTCATTTTCCTTCTTGACTCACAAAGAATCACTTCACTGTCCTCAGAGAAAGATTGCAATGTGTGGAGGAGGAGGCCATTCTCATCATCAGATGAACAAAACACCTATTACTATTCACCCACAGAGGGGAATGAAAGAAAAACACATTTTAACACAAACCAGAGATGAGTGGGGAAAAACAACAACATCAAGCAGCAAATCTCACAACAATTTAATTAAACCAATTAATCACTCATAATATTCATAACTGCCCCCCTCCTTTTATCTATTTAATGTTAATGTGTTAATGCTTTCAGTTGTCTAATGCAAAGAAAATTAAAAATAATAGCCTCTGTATAATTATTAGGTTTAGCAATTTGTGTGAATGACTTTTATTTTTGTCTTTTTTTCATCTCAATGACACAAAAACTGGAAATTCAAATACTGAACTTAATGCAAATGTGCAAAAATTCAATAAAACAATACTATTATAAAACACATATTAGTGTTATAGGCCTATTTACTGTTTAAATAAAATAATTATAATATTTAATATTTAAATTATATAATAATATTTTATTAACATTTTGAATAAGACCTTTTTTTATTTAATTTTAGTTTAAGATTTAGTCATTTTATTTTAAATATTTGCTTTAAATTTAGTTTTATTTCAGTTTTAGTCATTTTAGTACTTCAACTTATTTTATTATAGTTAAGACAACATTTTTAATTTTCATACGTAATATTTTATTTTATTTCAGCCTTATATTAATAATGAAAATTATTTTTGATAGTTTTAGTTGACATGCTAACTTTAATGACACTAAACAAAAAGTCCTAGAAAAGTGTTTTCTGTGACAAATGGAACAAATCCCGCCTAAATTTCAATAATGCAACATCTATTCAGAGCTTGAAATAAAGCAGCGTCATTTAAGATGATGCTTTCAGTGAGGAATTGCGTAATTTCTGGCCTTGCCGAAGTAATCTGAGGGATTTCTCCGTAGTGATTATCTGACTGGATTTAATTCTATCTGACTGCTGCACAGAGACACGACAGACTGTTTAGTGACTGGCAGGAAATTTCAGACGGTGACCATGCAAAGCGTGTAACGTGTTGTTTTTACAGCTAAGCCGTACCCTTCAGAAGAAAATAGACGTTTCTGAGACGTACCTGCATGGAAAGTTTCCCTGTCTTCTGTGGTTCAGCAAATTGAAAATAAAAAGAACACTGCATGAAATGGTTCATGAGCTGATGATACACCAAATCCAAACAGATACAATTGGCACTCAAATGTCAAAGAACATGAAAACAGGCTGCATTCAACAATATCATTGAAAAAAAAAAAAAATACAAAATTTACACTCAGACATGCATATCAAACCCATGCTTTCTCATTCAAGAAACCTCAACATGACATGCATTTGAGGAACAACAAAGGATCTGTGTCTGCCAATCAAATAACATCACAATTGACCCTTCGCAAAGACCCGCCTCCTTTAGTTACTGTTGATATCTCCGCGCTCACGCCACACATCATGTTCTCACGAGGTGAAAAATACATCGCGGAGCAAAGAAGACACTGACAACACGTCGACAGACATGTGAAACGGTTTCATATTTAATATATCGTAATTTTTTTAAAAGAAGTTTAAACAATAAACAGCGTATAGTGTCTCTTTAATGTGTCGTGACAGATCGCTGTAGCTCTTCATACTAGTTCATTTATAGCATCAAATAAACATGAATGAACATCAGAAGGAATTTAAAGGTGCACTATGTAGTTTTTTCGCCACTAGGGGGCGCTAAACTCTTCAAAACAATAACAAAGGTGTAGTTTGATGACGCAGTGAATATGGAATCATGGAACTTGTCGTCATGCCGATGGATCTAATAATGTTTATGGATGAGTGAATGCATGTTTTTATCATGACTGTGGTGTGAAGCAGGACGTGGCCGAGAATCACGGACGTGATTACTAATGAGAGACAGATATCACACGAGAGTCCCGGGGATATAAAGAAATGAGGACATT
This sequence comes from Zacco platypus, assembly GCA_038088235.1. Classification (NCBI taxonomy): domain Eukaryota; kingdom Metazoa; phylum Chordata; class Actinopteri; order Cypriniformes; family Xenocyprididae; genus Zacco; species Zacco platypus. The sequence goes on from CM076072.1 coordinate 28,334,488, forward strand.
TTATTCTACCGAACTACTCATATGTGCTGAAACTCTACTCATACAGGTCAGTTTATTTGATGAATTAAAGCTGTGAGGTAACGCAGCGCTGCTTCTAACGTCACACTATCATACCGAACTGTGTTTGAGTGTGTGGAAAGTTTAGTATTAGTTTGTCTGTATGAGATTTAACAGTAAGATAGATCAACATTACAGTATCATACTGATGATATTCTAACACTGTCATGTTGAGCTCTATAACATTGATTAGTCTTATATATCCTACATCTGCTCACCTCGTCTAATAACGTGTAAGAGCGTCTCTGTCGAGTCAAAGTTTGTCACAAAGCTCTCGGAAACGCCACGCCGATATTGATCCTCGTCTTATTTCTCCTTATGTCCCAAAGTTTGCTTGTCATGGTCCATAATGTTTGAACGAAACAACAACAGCCGCTAGACGTTACGCAGCTGTTCACTTCTGTTGCCATGGTTACTGTGCAGCACAAGCGGAAACCAGGGATAACGCAGATATTACATCATTAACAGGCGCAAGTGACAAGAGAGGGACGGGCACTATTTACAATTGTGAATTTCTCTGATTTTACAAATTCTTGGAAACATTCAGGATAGTGTAAGTACACAGCTGAACTAAATATACAACACTGTGCAAGTGGTTTTTGGATATTTTAATTTAAAAAATGTACATATTGTACCTTTAATCTACTAACTCCCCTGAATGCTTTGTCAGACAAAATGGCGGATTCGGGGTTATGATTGGTCAGCTCGCCTGTCAATCAAACTGTTTGCGAAGAGTCAATTCTAGGGTTTAGCAGCGTCTACAAGTTTTGAATGTGCTCAAGTCTGGGACACGGCTGTCTAGTTCCATCTAAAAGCACCTATGTGAAATAGCTGTAGACATCTCGGTGGAGGTGGAAATGAGTGATCTACACAGACTACAGGGGTTGGGTTTGTCACATTCACTTTCATAACATTACACAGCAAGCTCTTACCCCAGTCTATTGCTTCAGAAGTAAGTATGCTAGAGTACAGTTCTGTGAAGTACGATTGGCAAAACAAACACACATTAAAGGTTAAGTGCACAAATGCACAATGCAGATGGATTCAATTTACTGTGCATATTGATTAAAATAAAATAAAAATATGACTACATACTATAAATATACTGTTTTCAGGTTTGTGTATACTGTTAAAATGATTGCATTTATTATATTGTACCATTATACTATACTAAAAATACATTGACTTTACATTTACTGGATAAATATACTAATAATTTATTTATTTTGTGAAGTCAAATGATATAAAATTAAATAAAAATGTGTATAAATGTCCATTTAACTTTACTGTGCTGTACTACACTGCAAATTCACATTTAAATTTAATTTTGTCATTGACATGATCACTTTGTTACTGTTCATTTCTTAATGTTTACTGTACTAAATAGGTTTGCTCATGGAGCACATATCTTGTTGGAACAGGTGACCAGATCCCGAACAGGGTTGGGGAGTAACGAAATACAAGTAACTTAGTTGCGTATTTGAAATACAAAATTTGAGTCACTGTATTTCATTACAGTTACATTTTAAATGGGTGGTAATCAGATTACAGTTACATCTGAAAAGTATTTTAGATTACCAAAGTGATTACTTTGAGTTTTAATGTCATTTAAACAGCAATTGGTGATTCTCTGACTCTGACCGTCTGAAAAAGCGGAGTTAAGTTTCATGTTTTCCACTGTTTTCATGTTTTGTGATAGTTGTTTGTGAGTCATTTTATAATTCACTCGTCACTGCAACTTTTTCTCACAATTTATTTTTTCCCTCACAATTGTGAGTTTGTGTTTCACAATTCTGACTTCTTTTTCTCAGAATTGTGAGATTTAAACTCACATTTGCAAGTTATAAAGTCAGAATTGCAGAAACTTGCAATACTGACTTTTATTCTTGTAATTGTGAATTTAGTATGTGAGTTTATATCTCATAATTCTGACTTTTCTCAATATTGTGAGTTTATATCTCATAATTCTGACTTTTCTCAATATTGTGAGTTTATATCTCATAATTCTGACTTTTCTCAATATTGTGAGTTTATATCTCATAATTCTGACTTTTCTCAATATTGTGAGTTTATATCTCATAATTCTGACTTTTCTCAATATTGTGAGTTTATATCTCATAATTCTGACTTTTCTCAATATTGTGAGTTTATATCTCATAATTCTGACTTTTCTCAATATTGTGAGATTATCATAATTCTGACTTTCTCAATATTGTGAGATTATATCTCATAATTTGGACTTTCTCAATATTTTCAGTTTATATCTCATAATTCTGACTTTTCTCAATATTGTGAGTTTATATCTCATAATTCTGACTTTTCTCAATATTGTGAGATTATCATAATTCTGACTTTCTCAATATTGTGAGATTATATCTCATAATTTGGACTTTCTCAATATTTTCAGTTTATATCTCATAATTCTGACTTTATAACTCGCAATTGCAACTTTATATCGCGCAATTCTAAGGGAAAAAGTCAGAATTGTGAGATAAAAACTTGCAATGATCTTTTTTGTGTTTGTTCCACACTTATTAGTATTCCAAAGTATTCTAAAGTATTTAGATGAAGTTACTAAACTTGAGTAATGTAACGAAATACGTTACAAATTACTTTTTAAAGCATGTATTTTGTAATCTGTAGTAAAATACATTTTAAAAGTAACCCACCCATCCTAAACACATACAGGCCTTTCTGCCTTCAGTGCAAAAAGGAACTACAGGATGAGACATCTTATTACAGACATAGATTGATGATATTTATATGACTTCATTGCTCAACCCTGCGATTAGAGTTTGTTATATGACATTAGTGGAGCAATGCAGTACCAGGTGCCAACAGGATGTCTATACTTCCACTGTATACAGTTTTGTTTAGTTAAAGGCCAGCCAATTCTCTGGTCCTGCCACTGGAACATATCTGGTCACAAGATTTCAATTATTTAGCTCAGGACAGTCACGTGGAAATTAAATGGAAAGGTCACGTGGTTGTCCAGATCAGTGCACCTAAAGGAACACGAGAGGGAGGAGCTGCATCTAATTCCCTCATTTGTTTACATGTTTTGGCAACAGATCCCTTGGAAAACTTTATCACGTGTCTGACTTAACCTCATTAGAATGAAGAGAGAGATGACTTTTAAGTAGTTTAGGATATTTATACAAGATTTATACTGGGCTGTTAGCTGTCTAGTATTTATTTTTCTGAAATGCAAAAATAAAACCAACATAACGTGCCTCTTTAATTCAGATTTACTCAAGTTATTTGAGGATACACAAAGTGAAATGATATTTACAGCACATTTATGGTATTTTCACACAGCAATAAGACATGAAAGTGATCGGAAAGTCTCACCCTGTTGCCTGGGCTCCATATCAGCGGTAATGCAGGTCCAGAACAAAAACACAGCACTACTCAGTTCAGAGAAATATCCCGTCCTCTACACAACCGCTCGAGCTGTCTGCTGTTAAAGCTCCGCCCATTACCGGAGCAGCTTCGGCCGCGGACCAATAGGAGCGGCTCTAATTAGCATATTATAATTTGGTAACGTATTTCAATGGCAAATATTATCCAGAAGCGAAAGACGCTAAATAAAGACTACAACGGTTGTCCGATTCTTAAAGCACGTAAGCGTGCATTCTTGTGGGAGTTGTAGTCTTTATTCAACAAATCATAAGCAACATAAAAAAACAAAAACAGCTTTAAATTCCAGGTTAGATTATGTGGTATGAAGTAAAATCGCTACTCTTGAAGCCCAAATGAAAATCAAGAGGGAACCTTATGGCTCAAAAATGCTCTTCCGGGTTTTTAGAGCAACAACCTGCTCTAAGTCTGTATCCTTCAAATCCATGGTAAGTTATCAATGAAATAATGTTCTTAATAAAGCCAAGCTAAATACAAACAATCTAATAGAAAGTCCACATTTTTATGATTACGAAGGAATGCCGGTTTGGCATTCCAAAATGATGATGTCATGAGTGACACGTTTACCTGAGAGCAGAGTTTACTGTCGGTTAAATTGTCCTTGTAGTCAACAGCGCCATCTTCTGGTGAGACACGGAAAAACAGTCTGGACTCAAAATGCAATAAAAATAATAGAATAGAATAGAATAGAATAGAACATGCTCAATTTTCAATTGAAGTACTACTTGTGCCAAGTTTTGCAAAGCGTTTATGATGTGTAGCAGGAGCTTATATATATACAGGGTTGGGGAGTAACAAAATACAAGTAAGTTAGTTACGCATTTAAAATACAAAATTTGAGTCACTGTATTTCATTACAGTTACATTTTAAATGGGTTGGTAATCAGATTACAGTTACATCTGAAAAGTGTTTTAGATTACCAAAGTGATTACTTTGAGTTTTAATGTCATTTAAACAGCAATCCGTCTGAAAAAGCGGAGTTAAGTTTCATCAACATTTTAATACTTTTAAGAGGGATCATAAAAATGTTGTTATTTTTATTTAGTTCTGTCCTGAACAAGACAAAATGACTGAATTTATAAAAAAATTTCCCAACTGTCAACTGAACTGTCCTGTCATGACCTGATGATCCACGACTGTTTTCATGTTTTGTGAGTCATTTTATAATTCACTCGTCACTGCAACTTTTTCTCACAATTTGTATTTTCCCTCACAATTGTGAGTTTGCATTTCACAATTCTGACTTCTTTTTCTCAGAATTGCGAGATTTAAACTCACAATTGCAAGTTATAAAGTCAGAATTGGGAGATATAAACTTGCAATACTGACTTTTTTCTTGCAATTGTGAATTTAGTATGTGAGTTTATATCTCATAATTCTGACTTTTCTCACTATTTTCATTTTATATCTCATAATTCTGACTTTTCTCAATATTGCGAGTTTATATCTCATAATTCTGACTTTTCTCAATATTGTGAGTTTATATCTCATAATTCTGACTTTTCTCACTATTTTCATTTTATATCTCATAATTCTGACTTTTCTCAATATTGTGAGTTTATATCTCATAATTCTGACTTTTCTCACTATTTTCATTTTATATCTCATAATTCTAATTTTTCTCAATATTGTCAATTTATATCTCATAATTCTGAGTTTATAACTCGCAATTGCAACTTTATATCACGCAAGTATTCTAAAGTATTTAGATTAAGTTACTAAACTTGAGTAATGTAACAAAATACGTTACAAATGACTTTTTAAAGCATGTATTTTGTAATCTGTAGTGAAATACATTTTAAAAGTAACCTACCCAGCCCTGTACATATATTCGCTAATATTATATTTTTGACCTACATATTGCATAATGGTATCTTCATCACATCATCATCTCATATTTGACTTAAATCCATGAGCAATAAATTTAATCAAACTAAATCACATTTGGTCACCAAAGAATAATACATTCCGTACATCTTTTTTGGTCAAATAAAAAGCATTGTGTTAATATTATATGCAGCACAAGAAACTATTTAGGCCTACTATATATACAAGGATATGTGATATAATATTCAATTGTTGGGCAGTTGTATATACAGAAGATCCTTGCCTAGATCACAAACTTTGACTTTTCATACACTGTAAACATAACTAGTCATTTAGTCATCCAACCAATGACAAAACCTCATTAATAAGTCAATAATATTTGCAGCACCAAGTTTCAAGAGTAAGAACTACAATATACAAATGTGAGTCACACTTTTATTGTATTAACCTGACAGAGATTGATATTGGTTGTCATTCTTCATTGGTCTGGTGGAGCAGCGGGTTGCCGGTGTCAACAGGATGTCAGTCGGTCAGCTGACCTCAGGAAGCAGCTCTTCGGCCAGCGAACCCCTAACAAAGTGCTTAGAAAGGCAGGAAATTGACTTGACTGGAATGTGCATTATCAGAGACTACCAGCAGGGAGGGACAAAGAAGGAAACCTGAGGAAACTGTGACTCATGTGACGTGTTGTAATCTCTGTTTGCTGATGTTGCGCTCCGTGTCCCTGGTGGTGATTAGAAAAAATGATATTCTAATGGATGCGTTAGATGCTCAAAACTGCATGTCAATGACAAACTTTACAAGAGACGATCCTTGAAAATCCTTTACCTAATTTGGTGTTCTGGGGAAAAAAATCACCGGCTGATTAAATTGCTTATGAATGTTTCATTATGGTGTATTATCACCAAATATTGGATATTTTTTATTTTTTTTGTCAACTTGTTTTCTTTCAGGAAAATGGACCGATTGAACGTAGGTAAAGAAAGTCGCCGGCCATATTTGTGACGCGCCTGGGCAGCAATTTACACCCAAGACCAAAGCTGTGTCCGAAACCGCTCACTCGTTCACTCATTCACTAATCCCTATATAGTGTACGATATTTGAGCGCACTATAGCTGTGTCCGAAATCGCTCCTTATCCACTATATAGTCCACTATATCAGGTGTCGGCCATTTTGTAGTGGTGAGTGAACGACTTCATTCCCTACATTCTTTCACTACTTTATACCCACAATTCTCTCTGATTTCGAGTGTGCATTCGATGCACACTCGCTGAAGCATTATTTCCCAAAATCCAACCCGGAGAGGACTGAGAGCGGGATTGCGCGCGAGTGTAATCCAGAGATTACTTTACTGCTTTCTTATTTCTGCTTTAACATTTATTTCATGTTAGTTCTATTGTTTTACCTTTTTTATTATTATTAATCATTACTTGAATAAAAGATACTAAAATATTACTAAATAGATGAATTTTAAAAATGAAATTATATTAATAAGGTAAAAATAAATATATTATTTTTAAATTGAGCATTAACTCAATTTAATGTTACTAACAGCAAGGTGTTTTAATAGTTTGTGGCGTTGTTGTTAACTCATGAAACTTTAAGAGACAGTCAACTGTCAACTCGACTGTTTTCATGTTTTGTGATAGTTGTTTGTGAGTCATTTTATAATTCACTCGTCACTGCAACTTTTTCTCACAAGAAAACTTTTTTTTCCCTCACAATTGTGAGTTTGCATTTCACAATTCTGACTTCTTTTTCTCAGAATTGTGAGATTTAAACTCACAACTGCAAGTTATAAAGTCAGAATTGGGAGATATAAACTTGCAATACTGACTTTTTTGTTGCAATCGTGAATTTAGTATGTGAGTTTATATCTCATAATTCTGACTTTTCTCAATATTGTCAGTTTATATCTCATAATTTTTAGTTTTCTCAATATTGTGAGTTTATATCTCATAATTCTGACTTTTCTCAATATTGTGAGTTTATATCTCATAATTCTGACTTTTCTCAATATTTTCAGTTTATATCTCAGAATTTTGACTTTTCTCAATATTGTGAGTTTATATCTCATAATTCTGACTTTATAACTCACAATTGCAACTTTATATCACGCAATTCTGAGGGAAAAAGTCAGAATTGTGAGATAAAAACTTGCAATGACCTTTTTTGTGTTTGTTCCACACTTATTAGTATTCCAAAGTATTCTAAAGTATTTAGATTAAGTTACTAAACTTGAGTAATGTAACGAAATATCTTACAAATGACTTTTTAAAGCATGTATTTTGTAATCTGTAGTGAAATACATTTTAAAAGTAACCCACCCAGCCCTGATTGTAATGCATTACTTTTAAAAGTAACTTTCCCCAACACTGTTCAAATGTCATTGTAAAAGCTAGTAGCCTTCCACGCGGGTGACGTTTCTAAACTTAACTGGCAACAGCTGCTAGTTCAGATGACAGCTGCATTCAGACTGCGTAACGAGAGGGACAACAGCTCTGTAGATGAGGAAAAGAAGACAATAGATATTTTACAGCAACGTATGGACAGACTTGCATCACTGCACATGCAAATCACAGCAGAAAGCTTTCATTCAGCAGCGACCACTGCCACCACACTTCCTTGGGGTAGATGCATGTCAGATAGCCATCTAGATGTTGTTAGGATATGAACTTATCAGCTTGTTTTTCTTGCCTTAAAATATGAACTAAAATAAACACTAGAATCATTGTAGCGTACCAAAAGATTAAGGTTTTAAAAGTTTGAGGTTTGTGAGATGTTTTTGAAATTAGTCTTTCGCGTTCACCGTGGTCAAAAATACTCAATATTATAACAATTTAAAATGATTGTTTTCTATTTTGATATATTTTAAAATGCAATTTATTCCTGTGATGCAAAGCTGAATTTTCAGCATCATTACTCCAGTCTTCAGTGTCACATGATCCTTCAGAAATCATTCTGATATGATGATTTGCTGCTCATGAAACATTTCTGATTATTATCAATGTTAAAAACAGTTGTGCTGCTTCATTTTTTTGTGGAAACGGTGATACATATTTTTCACGGATGAACTGAAAGTTAAAAAGAATGGCATTTATTTTTAAAAAAAAAACCTTTTCTATCATTATAATGTCACTTTTGATTGATTTAATGCATCCTTGCTGAATAAAAGTATGTGTTTTTTTTTTTTTTTTAAAAAAAGGTAGTGTATCTGTAGCACAAACTGCATCATGGGATACATGCAGAATAACCTTAAGTATGAGCAATTATAACAATAATACTTTTCTTAGCAAACAACACTAATTAAACGCAAGTGACACCAAATGTTGGCAGCTCCATTTAATTCTCAATTAAATATGATAAAGACAAGTATTTGCTGTCTGCAGGCCTGAATTGACTTTCTAATCTGAAAATAAAGTGCAGCAGCAAATGTAACAATGAAAAAAAAAAAAAAATTACAATGTGCATTTTTTAAAAGAAAACACGAATGTAACAGCTGTTGTGCGATAGATTCAGACACATAATTCAGAATATTTAGGGGATAAAATATTACAGGTATTTGGAAATCAATCACAGCAGATGTGCTCTCATAATATACGAGTTCGTTCGAGTAAAATTCAATCCCCTTGGTAAAAGGCACAGTCTGTGGAGAAAAATAAAAATAAAAATAACAGCACCGGATTGGCAGTCAAAGCTTTCAGCTCAGAATGTTAGCAAGTTGAAAACAGCAGACGTTTACAGGCTAACATTCTGATTCTGACCGATTTCTGTTATGCTTTCCTCAATGTATATGAGCAGATAATTCAGTTATCTGCACTGGAGTGATAATATAGCAGATGTGACGAAATTCTCCCTGAGAATAACAGTGGCATTCACTACCAGCCTGAGAGCATCTTCATAATTGATTGTCTCCAAAATCCAATCGATATCCGCTTAGAAATGATACCTGGCAACCACTTTTTGAATTAGATGGCATTACACTGATTTTGTGAGTATTAGACCAGCAGGTGTACAAATACTCATATTCCTGATACTCCCGCCAGACCATGTCGCTGTGGTTAACCTTTCCTGCAATGCTTTTCCCCTGGCTTTCCTCCAGACTAGACTGTTTGAGTATTAAATGGCTAGCTCAAATCAAATCAACATGGGACAGATGTTGAAGCTTTATGAGTTGCCTTTTGTTTAAATTTCATTGCATGTAGTGGAGTGATTGTAGTATGTCTAATGGTCAAGGTTATATATTTGTTGGCATGCTACAGTATTTGGTTTTTGTAACAGCACGGGATTGAAACAAATCCAACAAATGGCAATGGATTACAGTGGATGTGAATCTATAACACTGTGCAATATACAGCAGGGTTGCCTATTGGGCTGATAGTCTTAAGCATTGTGCCGCTCACTTTGCAAAGCTAAAATATACTACAAATGAACATCAAAGTGTCCATATTATGGACTTTAAATCTGAATGAACATATACACTCGAGTAGAAAATGTAATGCATCTAATAGTTTGTTCAAGGCATGCACTTTATCTTCCATGTAAGGGTTGAAAGTCTGAGACCACATTTAAAATTTGACAGTTTTTTTAAAATTTAGGTCACTAATCAAATTTATGATATTAATTACATGAACTCATGTGGACGGTCAGATGTTCTTGAAGCCGTTGCAGCACTAAAGATGCTGTTTGGATCATTTTCATCATATCATATCATGCTGGGTCATATGATCATCAGAACAGTTTTTTCCTTCGGAATGATGTGCACAGCAAGTGCATTAAGAAAGTGACTTGGGTGAATTATGATTTAATGTAGATTTGATAATAAAATGGAACTAAGAAAACAGACTACTAAAATATTCTTAACTTCATGCACATTTTTCAGTTCAGCTTTTCACTGTAATTGTAACACTGATAAAATTTGTAATAGACATTTAGGATTTTTCTAACTTAATTTGTAATATATACATTTAAAAAAAAAAATTTCAATATGCATACTTGCATACATACACTATATATATATATATAATTTTTTTTTAAAGTTAAACATATTAGTAAATTATATATTTGCATGTATATACACAGAAACATTTAAAAATGTTTAAAAAAATAGTTACCAAACAACTGTTCATATTAATTTTATATATATATATATATATATATATATATATATATATTTGTTATTAAAACATTTGTTTGCTAACTATTTTTTATTTTAAATGTTTAATATAATTATTACATATATACATATGTATATACATACACATATATATAATACATATACATTAAGTCATATATATATATATATATATATATATATATATATATATATATATACACATTTAAAAAATGTATTAAAAAATAAATTAGAAAACGTTTTAATATTACAAATGATATTATCAGCATAACAATTAGAGTGAACTAATTTATATATAAATACTAAATTAGAAAAAAGCAAAATAGGTATCAGACTTTTGGACCCCACAGTGTATTTTGTGGTTTACAGCTCTAGATTTGTGCGAACACTGAGCTTGAACACTTTTGCATGACACAGTACTGATTTGCATGACCTAGATGACCTATATGTCTTGGCGTGGAGCTCTGGTCCCCTGTAATTCTGGACCTTTTGTTTTCCACAGTGTAGTAGACAGAAAAGTGTTTTGTTGATCATGCAAATTCCAGCGGATGTTGGCACAGCATGAAGGGGAGGGAGGGATCGAGAGGGGATAAAGAGGGACAGACATTAATTCATCAGCTCACCATCATCAAGCACTAAACGCTCACAGATTATAACATCTGATGCACGTCATAAATAGATCGAAGAACAATATCGTTCACACCGTGAGGCTCCACCGCGTGACGCATCCTGCAGGAAATTATTACGAGTCTATAGTTTCATTCCTAAAAATGAACTGAATTCAAATGAGCTTGGGGCTTATAAATAAAACATTCCAAAACAAAATCTCCTCAAATAGTCTTTGATCGCAATGCCAAAGACGTCATGTGGAGGAGAGGGTCGCTGTGCAATTGAAGATATTCACCAGATTGCAACGAACAGGAAAACTGCACGTCGTGATTGTTGTATCTAAGTGGCCAGTGTTTGGTCACTTGGCACCCAGGGCTATTTTTGGGGTGTGTGTTTGTGTGTCCAGGTCCTGAGCAGGATGACCGAAGCTGAATCAGCAAAGCCAGCGGCCCGACCCCTGTGAGCGCTTCCTCCTTCGCTTACAGATGTAGTAGATAGGCAGAGCAAACAAGCCTGCAGAGAGATCAGTCACAACACAGGACAGCCCGGTCACAAACATCCACTAATCTAGTCATACATTCATAATCTGAAGTAATGAGTAACAATAAGTGCACATATGAAACTATACACACATGCACACATAGATACATATATACAAACATACATATATATATATATATATATATGCATACACATACATGTTATATATATATAATACATGTTTTATATATATATATATAATGTAAATGTGTATATTATATGTGTGTTCTATAACATATATTATATGTTATGGTCCTGAAAATAGACTTAATATGCAAAATATTAGGATATATATATATCTATATATATGCATACACATACATGTTATATATACAATACATGTTTTATATATATATATATATATATATATATATATATATATATATATAATGTAAATGTGTATATTATATGTGTGTTCTATAACATATATTATATATGCAAAATATTAGGATATATATATATATATATATATATATATATATACATACATACACATAGCGCATATATATCCTAATATTTTGCATATTAAGTCGTTTTTCAGAACCATAATGATTTTAGAATTGTGTACTTCTACCCAAATTATTTGTTTGAAAACTGATTTATTTCATTCAATTTTTATTAATCCCTTTTCTAATTTGAGATTAGAAGAATCTCATTAACATTATATAATAAAAAGAATCACTAAATTAAAAAAAATCTTATAAAAACCAATCACTTTGCTTCAGATGGCCTTTATTAACCCCCTGGAGTTGTATGGATTATTTTTTATAATGGATGGATGCATTTTTTTGGGCTTCAATTCTTTCAGTTGTGTCCCCCCATTCACTACTATTATAAAGTAAAATACATATAGTATATGTATGTACAGCTCTGGAAAAAATTAAGAGACCACTGCAAAATTATCAGTTTCTCTGGGTTTACTATTTATAGGTATGTGTTTGGGTAAAATTAACATTTTTGTTTTATTCTATAAACTACTGACATTTTTCCCAAATTCCAAATAAAAATATTGTAATTCAGAGCATTTATTTGCCAAAAGCAACAACTTGTCAAAATAACACAAAATATGCAGTGGTCTCTTAATTTTTTCCAGAGCTGTATGTACGCATATTGAAAATATATTAGCCTGTGCCATCTAGAGTTTCATGACAGAACTTTGTACTTATTTAATCTTACTTTCTTTTTTTGGGATGTTTTTTTGCAGTATAACCCAGACATGTTCTTGACAGGCTTTGTGAGATTCACTTAGGAAGGGTTACACAATCCTTACCTACGACCAAAGCCAGAGCTCCGACGACCACCACGAGGACAATGACCACTGGAGCCACCAGCACTTTACTCACTGTAGATCGAGAGAAAAGAACAGAGAAGCATTCAGGCTCGCAAAAACAAACACATTTAGAATTCTTATCTACTTCTGAGCTAAAGAGAAATGGATGAGCAAGTCACTCGGTTAAAGTGAACTCTGTGACCCATGGACCAAACACTTGTGTCTGTGATGTATGGATGGTTGGGTTCACTGCACTAGCCCGAGGACACCACACAAACACTCACGTAAAGTACACACAGAGATATGCAAACTAAAGCTGATCATAGAGCCGGTCATATCTCTGTTATTACGAACTGCTGTTATCAGGAGGTTCTAAACCAGCATGGTCGGGATTTGTGTAAACTGTTCTTTCAGGTTCTTTAGTTGTGTCAGGACATTTAGTTTTTTTTTTTTTTTGACAAAACCTTAACATAGAAGTGACTAGTATTTCATCCCTGGAAAAGGAAGTGTAGGGTTTGTGCAGTTGTATACAAATATAAGTTATATATTTATATTCAAACTTGAATGAGTTAAGATAAATAATGCAACTTTATATTGAGTTGTGCCATGTGTGCAAATGAACTTGCTGTTTCCTTCTATAGAAAAGAGGATCAGTATTAAATGTATGAATAATCAGGTCAAGCTGCATTTTCTCACTTATTCACTTAATGAATGGGTCGGATAATTAATGAATTGTTGCGCTGAATAATCAGTATGTTTGGCCATGCCTGACTCAAAATGCAAATCTGTCTTAATTGTTGGCTAGTTGTTTCTAACATACAGTTAAAGAATTAGCATTCCCAAATGTGATTGGGTTCAAAGAGGTTTTTGACAAAATCCCGTAGGAAACACTGGTATATATGCAGTAAAATACTTGTATATTGGAAGCAAGCAGGTTCTCAGAGCACCTAAATGCAATGCAAAAACAAAATCCCGTAGGAAACACAGGTATATATGCAGTAAAATACTTGTATATTGGAAACAAGCAGGTTCTCAGAGCACCTAAAGAAAGAAAGAAAGCTCAAGATAAACCCGAGTTAGCTCAAGTTACATTTCCAAGGTAATCTCTAGTATTCCAAAAGAACTTTTGCATCCAACTTACTACAAACAGAGCCTCGGACCAGCCGGCGCAGGTGGGGTTTCTCAGGCAGGTAGCGGTACTTGCATCCAAACACACTCAGGTTGGAGGTGTGATCCCCAAAGAAGCGCAGATGCCTGTACTTCTCCCCACATCGATAACAAAAGTTTGTGTTGCACTGCGTGCAGGTCATGTGATCACAGCCCTCCGTTCTCTGAATGTGGATCTGTTGGGTAATGAGTAATCTGTTCACAAAGATGCAGCATCCAGCCATCTATTTGTTACACATATTGCTTAAATTTTCAGCCAGATCTAAGAGCTAGTAGGGCAGATTTTCCTGAATCTGGGCCAGTGACTGACATGTTCAATTAGTGAAAGCCTAAAGCTCACAAAATGATAATTTGGAATGATTACACTGTGCTTATTCCAACAAACAATGCACTTCTCAAAATTATAGGTTGAGAAACTCGCTCACAAAGGAGAGGTCCTCGATGGGAAGATCTTAGCTAAGCCCTCAGGTATCTGGCTCAGGTATGTGCAAGGTATGCCAAACACTCATGTTACGATATGTCCTCCAAAGCACTATGAATGCAAATGTCTGGATGGAAAACAGCAACGCCTTGTAGAGCTTGTTGATATCTTGAAATTGTGTCAGTGGAAAGAAAATGGTCTCGAGTGAACTTTAATTCAGAATCACTTTGCCCATACCCCAGTTTATCGCATGTTTACCAAGACCGTAATTAGAATTAGACAAAAAGAAATGAAAAGAGAAACACACAATAAACACAATCCTTCTTGACTATCTCAGATGGGAACATTCAGTTTTTACACTGACTGTCTTTGTTTTTCTGAACTCCTATTTACCTGTAACGGAGTGTGTATTTACACTAAGTGTAAATAGCGTCCCTTGTTGGCAAACGCTATTTGCACTAGCTCCGCCCACCAATGTCTGGTTGGGCCACTCAAGTTCTAAAAAAGACACACGGAATTCAACGCAGCGAGTGAGGCTCGCAGACCTGGCTTTAGCGAGATCGACACAGGTTCGAATCCGCCTTTTGTCGAGCTCGCATTTATTTTCAATAAAAATGAAAATAATATTATAAAAGTGTAAATAAAATGTAAACGAGTGTTTAATGATATTAAAAGTGTTTAGGTAGGGTTGGGGAAGGTGCAGGGAGGGTTTTATTCCTCCATTTAATTAATTTAATCATTTACACTCAATGATATTATTGCATCACGTTAATGTACAAAAATACTGAGGTGCAAATAGTATCCGCCAATGTAAAGTTTAGATAGCATTTAATTACTCTTTACTCTTATTGTAAAGAACTGATACTTTCACATGGTGTAAATAGCATATCGCTAAGAAAATATGCTATCTTCACTTAGTGTAAATAGCATCTATCGCTAAGAAAATATGCTATCTTCACTTAGTGTAAATAGCATCTATCGCTAAGAAAATATGCTATCTTAACTTAGTGTAAATAGCATCTATCGCTAAGAAAATATGCTATCTTCACTTAGTGTAAATAGCATCTATCGCTAAGAAAATATGCTATCTTCACTTAGTGTAAATAGCATCTATCGCTAAGGAAATATGCTATCTTCACTTAGTGTAAATAGCATCTATCGCTAAGGAAATATGCTATCTTCACTTAGTGTAAATAGCATCTATCGCTAAGAAAATATGCTATCTTCACTTAGTGTAAATAGCATCTAACGCTAAGAAAATATGCTATCTTCACTTAGTGTAAATAGCATCTATCGCTAAGAAAATATGCTATCTTCACTTAGTGTAAATAGCATCTATCGCTAAGAAAATATGCTATCTTCACTTAGTGTAAATAGCATCTATCGCTAAGAAAATATGCTATCTTCACTTAGTGTAAATAGCATCTATCGCTAAGAAAATATGCTATCTTCACTTAGTATAAATAGCATCTATCGCTAAGAAAATATGCTATCTTCACTTAGTGTAAATAGCATCTATCGCTAAGAAAATATGCTATCTTCACTTAGTGTAAATAGCATCTATCGCTAAGAAAATATGCTATCTTCACTTAGTGTAAATAGCATCTATCGCTAAGAAAATATGCTATCTTCACTTAGTGTAAATAGCCTCTATCGCTAAGAAAATATGCTATCTTCACTTAGTGTAAATAGCATCTATCGCTAAGAAAATATGCTATCTTCACTTAGTGTAAATAGCATCTATCGCTAAGAAAATATGCTATCTTCACTTAGTGTAAATAGCCGCTGCCTTGTTTTAAATAAGTGATGTTTTATATTTCTGTAGCAAGTCTACTTGCAATGTTGTCAAGTCTTTGGCATTTGCGTGTGTAAGTTTGATATACATTAACAAATTAAAATTAAACAAGCTCCTTTTTGTTACTGTGCCTTTAAGACCTCAGGAAGACATTACAATAAGGCTCTATTAACATTACCTAATGCAATAGCTAACATAAATGATAAACAATTATTTTAAAGAATTTATTAATGTTAATACTAATATCTACACTTTCAAAAACATTTTTCAACAAGTTATAAAAATTAATATTAATGTATCAAATGAACATTAATTAATTAACATTAATCTAGATTAATAATTGCTATAAAAATCACTGTTTTCCATTGATAGTCTATGAAAGCCAACTCATTAATGTTAACAAATTGAACCTAGTATTATCAAAACTATATGCAAATGACCTATG
The DNA here is from genome assembly GCA_038088235.1 of Zacco platypus. Taxonomy (NCBI): domain Eukaryota; kingdom Metazoa; phylum Chordata; class Actinopteri; order Cypriniformes; family Xenocyprididae; genus Zacco; species Zacco platypus. The sequence goes on from CM076072.1 coordinate 28,351,175, forward strand.
CACTACCATTGAAAAGTTTGGGTGTAGACAGCTTTTAGCTGTTGCGATTATCTTTGGCTAACATTTTTTGCATGTGAAATGAGACCTAACCAACAGCCCCAACAAGTTGCTGAATAATGAACCGGCACTAAAGTGTAAATGTGATCAAGCATATGATAGTGCATTTGTGGTGACATCAATACCACTGCAAATGGTCAGCTGTAGGGATGCACCGAAATGAAATTCTTGGCCGAAGCCGAAGCATAATGAAATGCTTGGCCGAAGGCCGAATACCGAACGCGGTGTTTCGCATTTTTTCCATTTATTTTGCCAATTTTTTCACCATTACAATAATTAAATAGTAAAAATTTGCTTTTTACTATTTTGTGTTGCTTTTCAGAGAAATAAATCAAATAACAAAAATATAATTTCAAAATATTTATTTAACACTGAACATTTTTTTAACATTCCAGCAGATATTATACAAACAAAGCACAATATAACTTAAAATAAATAAATTAGTAAAATAAAAAATATATTTTTATTTGGCCATCTTTGAAGGCCTCCTTCTTGAATAGCCTTTGTTAGGCCTATAACTGACTGCTGAAAGAATGTAACTCTGTATGTCTACAACAACAAATGTGCATTGAATAGTGCAAAAAATGTGGATGAACCCACTTCCTACTTTCCTACTTTCCTACTTTCCTTTTCGCTGCTGCTGTTGCCGTAGCTGCCGCCGTGTCTTTCTCGTACTCTGCATGATGTTCGGGGTGTCTTGATTTTAAGTGATAAATTAAACTTGAAGTGCTGTACGTTTTTGCAGACCCCCTTTGGACAATTCAGCAGAACAGTGTCTGCAAACGGCCGTTTTTGCCCCTTTCTCTGACACTGCTGACATGTTTGCTGCATAAAGCGCGCACCTCTCACTCTATGCGGGTTACTATTTGATCGCGTCATTAAAAACGTCATTGTTCGGCAAAATTTATTCGGCCTTTTTACTTATTCGAATACCGAATGTGCTTTTTTTGGCTATTTTCGGCCGAATAATTTCGGTTGCCGAACATTCGGTGCATCCCGAGTCAGCTGTGGCATTGTGAACATCGGAGTACATCCACACAGTCCACGCTTTATTTAAAAGAAGTAAGGACAACCCTGTTTCCATATGTAATGTGCATTTTTTGTAGAGTACGTTCATTACCTTGCAGCGTGGGCACTTCTGAGCATTCCTCTGGCCATGTTCGATGACGCTGGCCCAGTGACGCAACAGTTTGTCTCCTTTCCTGTAGTCTCGACACTTCAGGCCTTCGTGCCAGGGCGCATGGCATTTAAAACACCAGACAAACTGGCAATTTGTGCACTGAATCTGTGGGGGGATTTTTGAACATAACACAGACGGTTTACTTACTCAAAAATGTATTTTATCAAAGAAAGTCATGATTTACAATCATAAATGTAAGGTTATTAACTGCAGGATTGACCTTATACTTATGTTCACTCTTGATGGACGTCTGTTGGCTACGACCCTTCAGGGAAGTAAAGAGGCTGCACTGGGGACAGGGTTTTGTGCTGGAGTCCAATCTGCTCAGCTCCAGGAAGTACTTGTATTTTGCAAGCTCCTCACTGCTCAGCTGTGAAATCACCAAGCTCTCCTCCAAGTAACCACTGCACTCCGTGATGGGACACACCAAGTGCGCCCGACCCACGTGAACCTTAAAAGAAATCCAAATTTTCACATGACTAACAACTTCTGCAGCATTAATAGTTCATCCAAAAATGATCAATTATCAATATCAATTATCAAGCTATCCAAGGTGTGTACGACTTTCTTCTTTCAGCCAAACACAATCTGAGTTATATTAAATAATATCCTGGCTATTCCCAGCTTTGTAATGGCATTGAATAGAGTTTTTGAAGCTGCAAAAAGCGCATCCATCCATCATAAAAGTAATCCATACGACTCCAGTGGGTTAATAAATGCCTCCTGAAGCAAAGTATTCATTTTTCTCTTTATCTTATCACAAAAGTTTAAATGGTATCATTGTTTCCACAAAAATGTTAAACGGCAAAAACTGTTTTCAACATTGAAAATAATAATAATAATTTTTTAAAGAAGTTTAATCAATAAATAGCGTCTAGTGTGTGTTTAATGTGTGGTGACAGATCGCTGTAGCTCCTCGTGAACCGATCATCTCTTCATACTAGTTCATTTACAGCATCAAATAAACATGAATGAACATCAGAAGGAATGTTGTTTCAAAGACGTGAGGACACACAATTTTTCAAGTTCAAGTTCACCAACGTTAATCTACTAACTCCCCTGACTGCTTTGTCGGACAAAATGGCGGATTCAGGGTTATGATTGGTCAGATCACCTGTCAATCAAACTGCCGGCGAAGGGTCAATTCTTTCAAAAACATAAAAATTTTCCAAACTTTTCACAGGTATTTTATATGTGTGTGTGTGCATGCATATTCTTTGTTTGTAATTCAATAAATACTTTTAGTTAAGCCCAAAACTGTGAAGTTGTCAAAAAATCATACATTTAAACGAGTATGATTTAGTCTAAATTAAATATTTAATTTACGGATGTTGCAACATAATAATCCTTCTGAAGAGGAGTTGTTAAATTCCTCTTGTTTGATTGTTGAATGTCGGTGAATTCCTCTTCTTGACATTCAAAAATAACCGAGCTCTTTTTTCCCCAAAACACTCTAAATGACAGAAAATAGCCAGTCGGATTTCATAAACTGCCACTCACCATTTGTATATTAAATAATATCCTGGCTCTTTCCAGCTTTGTAATGGCATTGAATAGAGTTTTTGAAGCTGCAAAAAGCGCATCCATCCATCACAAAAGTAATCCATACGACTCCAGTGGGTTAATAAATGCCTCCTGAAGCGAAGTGATGCGTTTTTGTGAGAAGAATATCCATTTATAAAACTTTATAAACTATAATCAGTGGCTTCTGGCAGCGGCCGTACGCGCTCATGAGAGAGTTCCGGTGAACGGCTGACCTCTGACCTGACGTATGACGCAGTGTACGTTTAGTTGACAACTGACAAACACAGAAGTGCAGAGGATCGAGCAAAACCCCGGTCACGAATTAGAAGTCTAAAACAAGAAGTAAAAAAAAAATAAAAAAAATGAGGATTTCGATGTAAGAGCAACGTCCTACGTGAGGTCAGAGGTCACCCTGGCGACTCCCGGAAGCCAGTTTTAAATATGGATATTTTTCATTAACCCCACCCCCAAAACATTGCTTCGTTTCAGAAAGCATTTATTAACCCACTGGAGTCTGATTACTTTTATGATGGATGAATGCGCTTTTTGGAGCTTCAAAAATGCCATTACAAAGCTGGGAAGAGCCAGGATATTATTTAATATATCTCCAATGATGTTCGCGTGAACGAAGAAAGTCACCTAAGATGGCTTGAGGGTGAGTAAATTATGGGATAATTTTCATTTTTGGGTGAACTATTCCTTTAATCCAACGTTAAGCCTTCAGCTGACTCCATGCGCAGTTAAATATGTAATCCACCCCGTTCGAAAACGGTTGACTGTGCAGTGACGTGTGGAGAGTGATTTAGCGTTCTTGGAAATCATGGGTTTTAATCAGTGATTACAAGCTAGGGCACAAGCAGCAGGAAGTCCGACCAATCTGTGTACACAAGCAACTCAAATAGCCACTGTACAAGCAACACTGTACCTGGGGAACTTCTGAGTCAATGATCAACGTCACCTTCTCAAACAATCACTGAGCTACGGAAAATTGTGACTGAACATGGCTCAGGTAGGAAGGTCTACCCCAGGGGATCGTTCCAACTAGTTTGCACAGGTTGAATGCTGTACGTTTTGTTGATAAATGGATCGGTGTTGAATGACCTTTCCCAGTCTCCCAGAGGGAGTTAAGGGATCTCATGGATCAGTGAGATCTATTTCATTTTCATTGTTCATACTACAGCTTTCGTGCAGGACTGTGACTATGGTCACCTCCCCTGCGAGAGGATTACGTCCCCCACCCATCTTCTTCCGGCTCCCCTTTGGGATGACAGGATTACGGAGCACTTCCATCGCAAGAACTAATCTACTCGCGGCCCTCCTACTTTTCTGCTAACAGCATTTAGTGAACATTATCTGAGGTGACAAGAAATGAGATGTCAAGAGATTTTGGGTAGTTACGAATCAGCAGGAATGAAATCTGCCATGATACCTGGAATCAATGCGCTCTGGGCCAAATTAGACAAAACTGGATCCCGTATGACATGGAACGCGGAATGGAACATGGAACGCTTGAGTTTGGGTTAATCATGAATTGACTTTTAAATTAAATTTAAATATGAACTGAATTAAGCTCGAAAACAGGATCCAGAACTGTAATTTTACATATGAATTTATGTAATAAAAACAAAAAACACATTCGTGTATGATAACATGTTTTTAACTTGTAACTATTGCCACAAACAACATTTAGGAGTCGAATCTACTCATTTATTTATATGTTTGTAGTTAATATTTTTAGCAGCATTGTTTCAAAGGGGATGAATAGAGAGACAAGTTCTCAGTGTGCTGACAGCGAAAACTATTTCTGTTTGTGTCTTTTTAAGTTCATTCCCTGTAAAGCAGCACAGCAAAACACTAACACTGACATCGCCTTCTGTGATTGGCTGCTCTATGCGATGTGTTCATTGTTATGCATAAACTGTGACGTCTTAAATTCAGTCTGCACTATTTTTTGATAAAAAAGCCTCACTTATTTTCAGCATCAAGTTAAAAATAGTTCAGCTGTTGTCTCAAGATCCCTGCATTCTCTTTCATTCTGTTGTGCTCCGTTTAGCTGTTTTTTGAACCGACAAGTCATTAAAATTAACTAGTTGATTATGAAAATATGTATAATATGCAAACTAATACTAATAATTGGTACTATATGGACCTTGTGCTGCTCACCTTTTTTTGTGTGTGTGGAAACGGTCCTACTTTTTTCAGGATTCTTTGATGAACTGAAAGCCCAATGAACAGCATTTATTAAATTTATTTATTAAATTTATTAAAGCATTTATTAAATTGAAATCTTTTTTAACATTATAACTTTATCAATTTAAAGCATCCTAGATGAATAAAAGTATTCATTTCTCTCTTTTTTTTAATCTTATCACAAAAGTTTAAATGGTTTCATTGTTTCCATAAAAATGTTAAAAACAGTTTTCAACATAATAATAATTTTTTAAAGAAGTTTAAATAATAAATAGCGTCTAGTGTGTCTTTAATGTGTCGTGACAGATCGTGAACCGATCATCTCTTCATACTAGTTCATTTATAGCATCAAATAAACATGAATGAACATCAGAAGGAATGTTGTTTCAAAGACGTGAGGACACACAATTTATCAAGTTCAAGTTCATCAACGTTAATCTACTAACTCCCCTGACTGCTTTGACAGACAAAACGGCGGATTCAGGGTTATGATTGGTCAGATCGCCTGTCAATCAAACTGCCGGCGAAGGCTCAATTCTTTCAAAAACATAATTTTCACAGGTATTTTATATGAGTGTGTGTGTGCATGCATATTCTTTGTTTGTAATACAATAAATACTTTTAGTTAAGCCCAAAACTGTGAAGTTGTCAAAAAATTATACATTTAAACGTGTATGATTTAGTCTAAATTAAATATTTAATTTAAGGATGTTGCAACATAATAATCCTTCTGAAGAGGAGTTGTTAAATTCCTCTTGTTTGATTGTTGAATGTCTGTGAATTCCTCTTCTTGACATTCAAAAATAACTAGACAATTCATAAAGGTAAATTCTGAATTTTGCCCTACCCTGATACACAGGAACCGAGTTTTACCGAGCTCTTTTTTCCCCCAAAAAACTCTAAATGACAGAAAATGGCCAGTCGGATTTCATAAACTGCCACTCACCATTTGTACCAAAGCTTTATTTTGTATTTTAATAAAAGCTTTGATTTACTCTGTTGAAAGGAACACACACTGTAAAAGTAGCATTTAAAAGCCACAGTGGTGATGCCTAAACATTTTAGAAATGTTTGTCTGCTTTTAACTTTTTGCCTCGCTTTATTGCATACACCTCATTAGATTAGATTTTTTAAATGGAATCGAATCGCGTGATGTTTTTTAGGAGCGCCGTACAGTTGGTTACACTGACCTTTCATAGGGCGCGTAGAATAACCGATCCGTTTAAATGTATGAATGTATAAACTTTCTGCTAGACTGAATATTACCTACAACCTACTGTAATTGAGATTCATGAGGCCTTGGATTAAAAAAATTGATGCGGTGCTGAAATGAGGTGATGCAAGAAATCTGCTGAGGAAATGAAAAAATGTTTGATTACTTTTTTATGGATGCCATCCTGAAAGTGTTTGGAAATGCAATTTACACCCCGAGGTGTTCATCCTCTCACCGATAAGCATGGTTTCCTCATGGTGTTTGTGTGTTGCGAATGCAGCAGAGCTTTCTTAAAAGTCATCTAAGGATAGCAATGCTCCTCTGGATTAAGTGATTCCATTCCTGGTTAGAGCTAATATTATAAACTAGATGTGAAAGATCACTCGCTAGTTAAATTTCGTGTCAGTTCTGCACTTTTCCCATGCAATTTGGTTTCTTTCATACTGTTGACTGAAAAAAAAAAAAAAAATTCTGCACTCGATTTCACATCCATCAAAAACACATCTCCTCGAGAAGTCCACCTCAAGAGGCGGCGCTGGTCAATCAGAAAACATGTCAAAGTTGATACAGCATGTGTGTGTGTGACATGGCAGGCTGAAAATCAGACTCTATCCATACTGAGAGGATTGTTCACGCCCGCGGTGGCTGCTGAGTGCCGTTATTGTGCTAGCTGTACCGTCTGCCCATTAGCAACAGGCTGACAGGTGTAAAAAGCACCGGTGGGTGGCCCTGGGGGAGTGCTAGCACTGCTGTCACCAGTTGGTGCCACGTACTCAGGTAAGGGCTCTCATGGGAGTGCCAGACCTCATTAGGATCCCAAAGTAAACTCCAAGCACACCCGGCTTGCAGAATCTCACCTGCTGCGAGCACAAGATGCCACACGATCAGCCACGAGAGCCCTGCTCTCAACCTGAGCATTGTTAACGCTGTTTACGAAGACCATCTTTCGCATTAGTCAAACTAGTTCGAGCCTGTTCCAGCAGAGCTTAGGTAAACTGAAGTTCCCAAATGACGTACGATACACTGTGTATTCAGCCATTTAGTGTATGGGGTTTTAATGGGTATTTTGTCGACAAACTATTGTAGACTCTCCCCTTTTGCTTCAGGAAAGCGGCGGCAGTTGAGTTCATTAATACTAATACAGCTCATTCTTTTCAAAATTATGAGACGGATGTTACCATAATTGACCCTTCGCAAATAGTTTGATTGACAGGCGGTGTGACCAATCATAACCCAGAATCACCGCCATTTTGTCCGACAAAGCAGTCAGGGGAGTTAGTAGATTAACGTTGGTGAACTTGAAAAATTGTGTGTACTCACGTCTTTCCGTGTGAGACTTTATAACTTGCAATTCTGACTTTATAAAACGCAATTCTGACTTTATAACTCGCAATTCTGACTTTATAACTCGCAATTCTGACTTTATAACTCGCAATTCTGACTTTATATCTCACAATTCTGACTTTATAACTCACAATTCTGACTTTATAACTCGCAATTCTGACTTTATAACTCACAATTCTGACTTTATATCTCACAATTCTGACTTTATATCTCGCAATTCTGACTTTATATCTCGCAATTCTGACTTTATAACTCGCAATTCTGACTTTATATCTCACAATTCTGACTTTATATCTCGCAATTTTGACTTTATAACTCACAATTCTGACTTTATATCTCGCAATTTTGACTTTATATCTCACAATTGTGACTTTATATCTCACAATTGTGACTTTATATCTCGCAATTCTGACTTTATAACTCGCAATTCTGACTTTATAACTCGCAATTCTGACTTTATATCTCACAATTCTGACTTTATATCTCGCAATTTTGACTTTATAACTCACAATTCTGACTTTATATCTCGCAATTTTGACTTTATATCTCACAATTGTGACTTTATATCTCACAATTGTGACTTTATATCTCGCAATTCTGACTTTATAACTCGTAATTCTGACTTTATATCTCGCAATTGTGACTTTATATCTCGCAATTCTGACTTTATAACTCGTAATTCTGACTTTATATCTCACAATTCTGACTTTATATCTCGCAATTCTGACTTTATATCTCGCAATTCTGACTTTATATCTCACAATTCTGACTTTATAACTCGCAATTCTGACTTTATAACTCGCAATTCTGACTTTATAACTCGCAATTCTGACTTTATAACTCACAATTCTGACTTTATATCTCACAATTGTGACTTTATAACTCGCAATTCTGACTTTATAACTCGCAATTCTGACTTTATAACTCACAATTCTGACTTTATATCTTGCAATTGTGACTTTATAACTCGCAATTGTGACTTTATATCTCACAATTTTGACTTAATATAACGCAATTGTGACTTTATAACTCGCAATTCTGTGAAAAAAATCAGAATTCAGAATTCAATATTAAAAAGTCAGAATTGTGAGATAAAAAGTCACATTAATCTTTTTTTTTTTCCAGTGGCGGAAATGGGCTTCCATAAAGGCGATCTGACCAATCATAACCCCAAATCCGCCGTCAAAGCAGTCAGGGGAGTTAGTAGATTAACGTTGGTGAAGTTGAACTTGAAAAATTGTGTGTCCTCACGTCTTTGAAACAACATTCCTTCTGATGTTCATTCATGTTTATTTGATGCTATAAATGAACTAGTGTGAAGAGATGATCGAGGAGCTACAGCGATCTGTCACGACACATTAAAGACACACTATACGCTATTTATTGATTAAACTTCTTTAAAAATTACGATGTATTAAATATGTTTCATATATCTGTCGTCGCGTTGTCTGTGTCCTCTTTGCTCTGGGATGTATTTTTCACAGCGTGAGGACATGATGTGTAGCATGAGAGTGCATGGTTTGTCGGACAAAGCAACACTAACTGTGAAACTTGTATTGGCATTATATTATACAATATATTTTGATTATCCATGCATCTTTATATGCAACATAATAAGTAAACCACTAGTGGACTCAGTACAAGCCAGCATTCTGAAATATTACTCCTAAGAATGAACCAAACGCCCTTGCCATAGGCACCTGACATTTAGACTGGTCGCCCCATTTGCCAAGCTCAACACAAAGGGCTGAAATGAGAAACAGTGGCTCTGTGAAGTTAAATATTAGCTATTTAAATGAGTCTTTTGTAGTGCAGACCTCTCGCCATTTCTCTCCAGTAAAAGAGCACATTAACCATTCACCCATTCCTTTCATCTGGTTGCAAACAATATTCATAGCATTCATTTGAGCTCATATATTCTTATTATCTAAATTGCTTTTGAAATCATGCACCCCACAAGCCTACGAATGATTGCAATAAAAGCAGATACTGGGCATGTCAAAGTAGGAAAAGCGCACAAAAGATAATTCAAATCATTCAACAAAAGCGGAAACTTAACTCAGACTCAGATGTTAAAGGGATAGTTCACTCAGCAGCAACAAAAAAAGGTTTAAGGAAAAAGTCAAGGAAACATAACGTCAGTATGTTCTCTAAATGTAAATGTGTGGGGAGAAAACAGTGAGTCGTATTAGCAACACTTCAAAGTTTCACAACGTCCAACTAATATCCATTACTTTTTAATTCATTGGACAAAAATAAGCTTAAGGTTCGAATATCTGCTCACAACCACTAGAATATGGACATGCTGCAAAAGTGATGTTCTTAGTGTTGTCTTGTTTTACAGAAAAGAAAAAAAAATTAAAATATTCTTAAATCAAGATAAATTTACTTGAAAAGCAAAATGGTATAAGTCTTGTTTTCTCTGAAACGGATCAAGTTTATGATTAAAAAAGAGCAAATATCTCAAATGATCAAATATCAATTGATGTATATTTGCTTTTGCTTTAAGTGTAAACTCAGTTTCATTTCTCTTTGACTTCATGTCTTCATTCTCAAGTAAATGTATCTTGATTTAAAGGGTTAGTTCACCCAAAAATGAAATTTCTGTCATTAATTCCTCACCCTCACGTCGTTCCACACCCGTTTGTCTTCGGACACACATTCACATATTTCTGATGAGTTTTTTTTTTTTTTATCCCCCATAGGATAAAAGGTTTTGTGTGCAAAAACGAAACAAAAATAAGGACTTTATTCCATTTTATTAATTAAAATAATGACTAAGTCGGCATTCAACACTTCCAGGTTTTACGTCAGAAAGCTGACTTATTGTCCAGGAAGCGCTGGATGTAAACAGCGTAGGAGAATGACAGGAGAGAGACGAACTAAAGTTTTTATTTTTGTTTTGTTTTCGCGCACAAAAAGTATTCTCATCGCTTCAAAACATTAAGGTTGAACCACTCCAGTCACACTGACTATTTTAACGACGTCTTTAGAACTTTTCTGGACCGTGAATGACGTAATTATGTTGCTTTCTATGGGGGATAAAAAAAAGCTCTGATTTCATCAAAAATATCTTAATTTGTGTTCTGAAGATGAACGAAGGTCTTATGGGTTTGGAACGACATGAACTAACCCGTTAAGGATGTTAAGATATTTGTACTGGAAAACAAGACAAAAATACTGAGGAAGATATGCATTAACTTAGGGTGCGTTCACACTTGTCATGTTTGGTTCGTTTAAAACAAACCCTGGTGCGATTGCTCAGTTAGTGCGGTTCGTTTGAACATGTGTGAACGCTGCCATCCGAACCCTGGTGCCAACCGAGACCGCTAAAAAGATGGGTCTCGGTCCGCTTCCAAACGAACTCTGGTGCGGTTCGATTGATATATGAACGCAACACGGACCAAAGACATGCAAACGAACCAAAAACAGGACGTGATGTCACAAGATGCGACGCTACAAGTCAGCTGATTTGACGACGCGGAAAGATCGGTGTATCCAAAATGAGTCGAGGGCAAACGTGGAGCAACGAGGAGGTGAAGCGCCTCATCAATATTTGGTCCGACGAGCGGTCCGTGCCGTTTTGAATGTTTTGAACATTTTATGAGCTCTTCATGAGTTCTCAGCTGGTAAAAATAAAGCATATGTACACGCATAAAATGATGGTGTTTAATCCAGAACACAGCATTGTTTTGAATGTTCGGTAAGCGAGCTCCGTCACGAAATATACGTCATAAAAGCCGACCAATCAGGTTGTGACCGTATCCCGATGCCTTTGGTTCGGTAACTTTAGGTTCGCTGTTAAAAATGCCAGTGTGAACGCTAAGCGGACCAGGACTATATGTTTTGTTTTTGTTTTTTGGTCCGGATGTCATAATTTACTCTGCCTCACTTTATTCCAAACCCGTATGAGTTTCTTTCTTCTACTGAACACAAAAGTTGAATGCTGGTAATCAAACAGTTGATGATAGTCATTGATTTCCATAGTAGGAAAAATAATTACTATGGAGGTCAATGGCCACCGTCAACTGTCTGGTTATCAACATTCTTTAAAATGTCTTCTTTTGTGTTCAACACATGAAAGAAACTCATACAGGAAGGACTTTTTTTTAAAGACCAGCAGAAACCCTGATTTCAAAGAAAGTTGCAACTTTTGGTCCATAAATTCAAATGAGGTTCAAAATATCACAATCTTTCAAAATAAACTCCTTCGCGTTCAGCAGAAGAAAGCAAGTCGTAAAGGCTTGAAATGGCACACGGGTGAGAAAATCGGGTGAACTATGCCTTAAAATTATACAATTTCCATCAATTTAGTCTGTATTTGATGGCACTTTTCAGGCCTAAAGCTCACATAGTAGGCAAAGCAGGATGTTTTCAGTCAAAAAATAGCTGGAACCAGAAACTCCATGATGCTGTACACAGCTGTAAAGCTGTCATTGGATACGACTCAAACAGACAGGTTTTACAGGAAAGTCTTTTACGGCAAGTCCCTGAAAGCGAAACACGCGCTGCAACAATTGGAGGAGTGGCGATATATCTGCAAGCGGCTATAAACAAAATTCTTTTTGGCAGCATCATCGCCATAATGGTGCGCTCCAGAACACAGTCGAGGAAAACGATCTAGGCGTGCGGCTAAACAGGCCGAGTGAGATCACCAAATGCAAGTTATGCTTGGGCATGAGTAAGACAAAACTAGACCAATACCTTCAGCCACAAAAGACGGCTATCATTACGACATCAACCTCTGTCTGACCCCCGAGATCATTCACAGGGGCAATAAATCTGATTTGAGAGAAGAGCAGCAACAGGCGAGCCAGCGTTACTCGATTATGTCCACAAGATCCCTCCAGAAGGGCAAATTGTTTCTATGTTGCCTGCAAACCGCACACAGACCTTCCAGCCAATAGTCATGTAATGTAATTAGGGCACAGAGAGGCTGAGCTCAGTGATTAAGCAATCAATTACAGCACAAGTTCTTCCTCCCCTTGCCAGAGACATGACTCACTGCCACTGGGTTGAAAAAACCTTCTTTAGATCCTCCTCCTCTTTCCAAGAACCTGATATTACAGAACTAGGGATGTTAAAAAATGACATCTTTTAAGTTTAGGGTCACATGAAGGTCTTAAAGGGATAGTTCACACAAATTTATTCACCCTCATGTCATGTCAAACCTTGCATGACTTTCTTTCACAAATGGAGAAAAACTCGTACAGGTTACGGTGAGTCCATGATGACCGAATTTTCATTTTTGCTTAATCTATCCCCTTAAACCTCGGGTTGTTTTTGGGGTTCACCTGAATCTCCAATTGTGTTCGTCTGAAAGAATAGCCATATACACCTAGGATGGCTCGAAGGTGAATAAATCATGAGATAATTTTCTTTTTTTGGTGATTTTTTCCGCTTTAAGAAAAGTTTGCACCAGCTCTGCAATTCGGCACTCCAGCCAAGTCCCATCACATTTATTAATACAGCACTTTATACACTAGACTGTTTAAAAGCAAGCAGCTTTACGGTATTAAACAACAACATTCTTTCAATTAGAATTACTGTTTTTACTCACGGACGCAAGTCTGACCTTGACGGACTGAACAGAAGAAATGAACTGGAGAAGACCTACATAATCCTCACGGACCAATGGGAGTTCGAAGGTGTTTACCAGCCAGAGCGAACTTTTTCGGCAAACTATTTTGAACTCTCGAAGCGAACACCAAACAAACTTTGTTTTGGCTCAAAGTTATGTCACACTTTGATTTCGCTTTAATTAGACAAAGTCGGGCTTAAATCGCACGTGATTTGGCAACAGCTTAATGCGCAGCTTGTCAGAGCTGTACGGCTCTGTGATCAGTAGTAAATGCTGAAAGCCAGAGGGCGCTCTTGCGCAAAAACTCCAAATACGCCCTGCCGCATAAGATAACTCGCGTCATATCGCTGTAGCTGAATCAACAGAAGACTGAAACGCTTTCATTAAACATGACAAATAAACACACGACTGTCTTATTCTGTGTAAGAGATCTCACAGAAGGTGCTCAACTGTCGTTATGAAGCGAGTTTGGAGTAAAAACATGTTATTAAATGTTGTCTTTTGTTGGACGAGATGTTAATAAATGCTTCTCATGTCTGGAAAGAGGTTTGACGTGCTCAAATGTACATTATAAGCGACTCAAACTCTTTAGAATTTGGAGCCATATTTCGTCGACAAGCTGCGCATTAAAAAATAATCGATTTAAGAATCGCATTTAAGCGATAATCGCGCTCAAGTTCAATGGTATTTTTCGTATCGTGCGATTAAATCGTGCTCCCCTAAGACAAAGCCTTTAAGGGTTTGATCACATGAGGCATGTTCTTCTGTTCAAAAACAGCACACCTGATTGGTTCTTTTATAAGTTGAGCTGTTTTCAACTTGACGTGCCGTCTCAAAACCACAAAAAAGGCCGACTTTTCCAAGAGGTTTTTACACTGAAAAACCTAAAGGCTAAACCTGAAGTACAGCCATTTCAAATGAAAATTGTCTGGATGACCATTTGACCCTCACAAGTCGTTGAGAAACTCAGAAAGCCGGTCATCCGTTTCAATATCACACAGACACGACTGTAATATACAGTCACAGAGTTACACAATAAGGGCCTCTGCTCGGCAGCAAAGATGACAAAGATCACATGGGCCGGTCTTAGCGGAACACAGGAAATTCATCACTTCTCTAAAGCAGGACAGGACAGGCTGAGGACATTTTCACAAGCACGACAGAGAACCTCTCCATTAACAAACAGAAACATGCTATAATTAGAACACAAACAATTAGGAAGAGGATGACTGGCAGGTGACGTCCAACAAAGAGCAGCAAAACATTCTTGCTGAAGAAGCTTCTCATATTAGGTTCACATCGATCCACTTTAAAGGGCGCAGACACAAACAATGGGACATCTCTAAAAACAAGACTTTTTATTCAATGCTGAAAAGGAAGGGCAAGTTTGCAATGAGATGGGGTGGATGTGGATACCTGCGAGATGATGTATCTTTTCAGGCATTCTTCACAAACAGCCTTTTTGCAACAGTGTAGCGGCATGATTTGCTTGTCATCAAGACAAATACGACACGTTAACACAACAGACAAACTGTTGTCAGCATTGAAAGAGTTGTTTAATCCAGACAGCATCAGGTCGGAGACCGTGTAGGGCTCATGGTCCAGTTCTGAATTTGGCAAGTCAGTGGGAGGTAAAACCAGCTCATCTGATGATGATGATGATGATGATGAAGATGTAGTCTCACGATCAGATGTTGTTTTCTCAACAGGTATCCTATAATTATCATTGGCAATACAGTATACAGTGCAGTAAACATGCTCTTTTGATTGGCTGAGATATTCTTCACCACTTTTCAAGTCAATATGATGATTCCCATCAATTTTTCCCAATCTGGAGTTGCTCTCCATGTCTTGTTGGAGACTCCTTTCATCATCCGTTTCATGATCCAAATCGTTCAGTCTGATGGCAAATTCCACTTTCTCCAGGTCTTTGGGATCTTCAGGATCTTTGATAGAACCAAAATTCCTTCTTAAAAGATCCACGGCTCTTATGTTTTCCCTCTCGTTATGTTCTTTAATAATGCCTCCCGGCTCATGTTTGTGTTTATGAAATTCCAAAACATCCTTCGAGGATAATGATGATGATGATGATGATGATGGCACCTTCGCCTCGCTGCTGCGGACATCCTGGCCGAAATCAGTGCTCCGTATCCCGCTGGATACATGGAGATTTTCCCCGTCGAGTCCGGTATAACCGGGCATATTTTGCGCGGTGACATTCACACGCACGGAAGAATCATCTTCCATTCCCGAGCGGTCAACTTTCCATTTGTGCCAAACACACACAGTCCGGTTTCAAACTCACAAACTAAAAACAGAGCCAGTAACTATTATACCACTTCCGGGTCTGAAATCACGAATCCTACTACGGCGAAGCCGCGGCTTATGAATATTAATTAAGCCGCGGTGACGTTGCTTGGTAACGTTCCAATGGCACACGTTTGTTTTATGAATATAAATTAGTCAGCTTTGACGTTGTGTCGTTGCCTTCCAATGGCAAAGACTTTGGTTATGAATATTAATAGCGTCCTTCAGCATAGTAGGATGAATAAATTTACAGCCTGGGGTTACTTATGCTACTTTTGTTTAGGCTCTACGTGAAAACTATTACTGTTTATAACCTCTTAAATAAATAAAAAAAAAATTTTACAATCAACTTCGTGATCTTAATAATTTCCGCTGTAAATGTTTTACTGTGCGTGTACTTCTGATGATTTTGATTATTATTATTATTAGCTATATCTGTAGTAATCTTCCCATCCTGTCAATCTTATTTTGATTAATTTAATGTGTGTAGACACTAGAGGGAGGTAGAGCGTAAAGTATAGACGAATCTCACGCTGCTGGTTCTGCTTTGGTGCTTCACATGGTAAGAATGTCAGGAAAAAGAAGGACATAAGCAAATGCTGAGTGTGATGTTTCTTGGGAAGTGAGTAAAAGGTAAATTAACCCAGTAATAGGTCACAGTGGGCATGTTGTACATGCTGAATCATCATTCTGCCCCACATTGTTGATCTCCTTCAGGATAAAGAGGCCCCAGGCTTCCTGATGATATTTGCATCTTTAAGCCTTGCAAGAAATCTTCACCTATAAGCAAAAAGGAAATACAAATAGTTGGCATTGCTAGTAATGATACTAATGCAATTATAGAGTGTAGCGTAACTTACACAGCATGCTTATGAATTTTACTTGATACACAAGATGGCTTTTCTTTCAGAAAGTGCACTGCTTCCCAAGATGGCTA
This sequence comes from Zacco platypus, assembly GCA_038088235.1. Classification (NCBI taxonomy): domain Eukaryota; kingdom Metazoa; phylum Chordata; class Actinopteri; order Cypriniformes; family Xenocyprididae; genus Zacco; species Zacco platypus. Next base: position 28,367,508 of record CM076072.1, read on the forward strand.
ACTGAGCGTGTTAGACAAACCCTCGTCACTGTTGTGTGGCAATTTATATAAGCGTGACACGAACCCGTCATCAATTAATAAATCAAAATCACGGGTATTAGTCATGCTTAAACGTCCATCTGTTCGGGGGCTTATTTTAAAAATTCTAAGGAGTGACCATCTGTTATCATCTGTGATGAATCAAAGAGGGGTCACAATGTCACAGAACGCATTCAAGCGCGTGTCACACGTTCAAAGCGACCGAATCCCGCTCTACATGGAGGCTCGTTTCAGTTGTTGAAGCGCTGAGCTCCTCCCTGCCTCTTCCCTGAGTCATCTATATTCATATTTACTGCCATTTTAGTGCCTACGTGGATATAAAAGGTTGGATGCAAAGATTGCCTGTGAAATACTTGCCATCGCAATGCCAGGTGCTTCTGGGTGGTTGCCAGGGTGTTGCTAATGTGTTTTTTTGTATGTTGCTTTGTAGTTGCTTGGGTGTTGCTACATCACTATGATATTCTGGCCTCCAGATTTGGCTTAGGCCCCTGCTTCATTTATTAATTTTTTTTGTGCTCATTTTATCATCTGCCAGGCAAAAATAGTGATAGTGATAATAGTGATTCTTGCCCAATTATTAGCATGCACCACTTATTGTTATTATAATAATCAAAACTACACTGTGTTGGCTGTTTTTGATTTAAAAAAAAAAAAAGAAAAGCTAAAAAAAACAACTAATCAAACCAAACGAAAATGTATGGAAGCCCGTTATGAAGTCAGAATTGCGAGATATAAAGTCACAATTGTGAGATATAAAGTCACAGTTGTGAGATATAAACTTGCAATTGCGAGAAAAAAGTCACAATTGTGAGATATAAAGTCAGAATTGCGAGTTATAAAGTCACAATTGTGAGATATAAAGTCACAATTGTGAGATATAAAGTCAGAATTGCGAGATATAAAGTCACAATTGTGAGATATAAAGTCACAATTGTGAGATATAAAGTCAGAATTGCGAGTTATAAAGTCAGAATTGTGAGATATAAAGTCACAATTGTGAGATATAAAGTCAGAATTGCGAGATATAAAGTCACAATTGTGAGATATAAAGTCACAGTTGTGTGATATAAACTTGCAATTGCGAGAAAAAAGTCAGAATTGTGAGATAAAAAGTCGCAATTGCGAGTTTTTTATATCTCACAATTGTGACTTTATATCTCGCAATTCTGACTTTATATCTCACAATTGTGACTTTATATCTCGCAATTCTGACTTTATATCTCACAATTGTGACTTTATATCTCGCAATTCTGACTTTATATCTCACAATTCTGACTTTATATCTCACAATTGTGACTTTATATCTCACAATTGTGACTTTATATCTCGCAATTCTGACTTTATATCTCACAATTGTGACTTTATATCTCGCAATTCTGACTTTATATCTCACAATTCTGACTTTATATCTCACAATTGTGACTTTATATCTCGCAATTCTGACTTTATATCTCACAATTCTGACTTTATATCTCACAATTGTGACTTTATATCTCACAATTGTGACTTTATATCTCGCAATTCTGACTTTATATCTCACAATTCTGACTTTATATCTCGCAATTCTGACTTTATATCTCACAATTCTGACTTTATATCTCACAATTGTGACTTTATATCTCACAATTGTGACTTTATATCTCGCAATTCTGACTTTATATCTCACAATTGTGACTTTATATCTCGCAATTGTGACTTTATATCTCACAATTCTGACTTTATATCTCACAATTGTGACTTTATATCTCGCAATTGTGACTTTATATCTCACAATTCTGACTTTATATCTCACAATTGTGACTTTATATCTCACAATTGTGACTTTATATCTCGCAATTCTGACTTTATATCTCACAATTGTGACTTTATATCTCGCAATTCTGACTTTATATCTCACAATTCTGACTTTATATCTCACAATTGTGACTTTATATCTCACAATTGTGACTTTATATCTCGCAATTGTGACTTTATATCTCACAATTCTGACTTTATATCTCACAATTGTGACTTTATATCTCACAATTGTGACTTTATATCTCGCAATTCTGACTTTATATCTCACAATTCTGACTTTATATCTCGCAATTCTGACTTTATATCTCACAATTCTGACTTTATATCTCACAATTCTGACTTTATATCTCACAATTCTGACTTTATATCTCACAATTGTGACTTTATATCTCGCAATTCTGACTTTATATCTCACAATTCTGACTTTATATCTCACAATTCTGACTTTATATCTCGCAATTCTGACTTTATATCTCACAATTGTGACTTTATATCTCGCAATTCTGACTTTATATCTCACAATTGTGACTTTATATCTCACAATTGTGACTTTATATCTCACAATTGTGACTTTATATCTCGCAATTCTGACTTTATATCTCACAATTCTGACTTTATATCTCACAATTGTGACTTTATATCTCACAATTCTGACTTTATATCTCACATTGATAGCTACAATTTATATTTTGGAACTGTCGGGATGGATTTCGCGGGATATTGCATACACCCCATTCGCTCATGCGTGTCACGTGGTGCGCCGAATACCATGAAGCTGAAAGTTTGTTGTCAAAACGAACGAGAAAAATTGACGATGGATCGTTCAGGTGTGAAACAACCAAAACGTTATTTCCTTTCTGTGTCTATACGCTTTGAGCCGAAGCACAACCAAATGGGTCTCTTGGAACTTTTTCACGAACAAATCATAATTCACAAAAAAATTTATTCAAAAATTATTTTCTCTGTGCGGCTTTATAGGCTATTAAGAAGTTATATTTAATCTTAACATAGCTAGAATTATATTATATTATTTTAATATGACATTATATAATAAAATGAATAAATAATGCAATTGACCCTTCGCAAACAGTTTGATTGACAGGCAATCTAACCAATCATAACCCCAAATCCGCCGACAAAGCAGTCAGGGGAGTTAGTAGATTAACGTTGGTGATCTTGAAAAATCGTGTGTCCTCACGTCTTTGAAACAACATTCCTTCTGATGTTCATTCATGTTTATTTGATGCTATAAATGAACTAGTATGAAGAGATGATCGAGGAGCTACAGCGATCTGTCACGACACATTAAAGACACACTATACGCTATTTATTATTTAAACTTTTAAAAAAAATTACGGTATATTAAATATGAAACTGTTTCATATGTCTGTCAACGTGTTGTCAGTGTCCTCTTTGCTCCTCGATGTATTGAACATGATGTGTGGCGTGAGAGCGCATGGCTTGTCGGGCATAGCAACAGTAACTAAAAGGGGCGGGTCTTTGCGAAGAGTCAATTGAATTGAATCTTAAATGTATTTCATCACAGTAAGAAAAGCTGCGTTAATAGATTAAGCACATGTAGGCCTATAGCGAGATGTCTGTAATCTGTTGGCATAAAAAGGTATTTATTGCGTTTGAACTGGTTTGAGAATGACACACTTGGCATCGCTCGAGGATCTGGCGAGAGCGTGACGAGAGTGAATGTGCCGAAAGCCCTTATATGGAGATGGTTTGGGCGTGTTTTATGCAAATGACTCATTTAGAATACTTCAAATTCACTAAAATTCTAAGAATAAATTCATGTGCGCACGCACGTGTTGTGAATATGGAAGAGTAAACAAGAAAATAAATTTTCCTATGTGCACAAATACGAAATAATCAATTAGTGAACGAGACCCAGTGTTATTTAAATTATAAGGGAAAGCTTCTGAAACTTTGCACCGAGAAGCCATGGCAATTAGATGATTCAGTCCTGTGGTAAGTCATTACATTTTGTACAGTGCTCCCATTAATACTGTAGATAAAATATTATGCATCATAATAATGATTCAACTACTTATGGGGTCTGTGGCACAGAGCCCAGACTCAGTGTTTGATGGACAGGAATAAAACGATAAGGTAATGGGAGGGAAAGCTTATGCCATCAAAAAGTGCAGGGAGCAGCAAACTCTGGACTTTCATCCCTATATATCACCTCCTTCCACAGCACAACCTTTCTCTTCTCCTTAAACAACCATACAGTCTTTGTAAAGAATGGAATGTGGAGATAGGATGCTAGTTTTATCCCTCTAAAATATTGAAGCAAAATTGATTCCCATTTTGCACGGCGGGTTTTCCGCACATCGTCAATAGCTCTAAACGTCGTGGGGCTTTGCAGATTACGACGTGACCTCCACGTGCAGCTCGAAGCGCGGTGCACATACAGTATCTCAGTAGTTGAGATTGATTTCCCCCGCCTTCTTAACTCTCTTATTCCTTTGGATTTTCCCACTGGGTATCTGCAGAGGTGGGAACAAAGCGTTCCACAAGGCCATATTTTTTTTGATTCCAAAAAAGGTTTCACTGTTTTAACAAGATGCATTTTTCCCAACATCACCTTGCAGACTCTCAATTACATTCAAAAGCCACTTTGAAAAGATTTACCGTAGCTCAGGTAACCGCATCGCTGATTATGTGTGCATATGCGATCTTTAATCACTCGCTTCCCACTGGGCAATTACACAGCACATGACTGTAAAACAAACAAACGCAGCCTGTATGCCTTAAGCATTTACAAAAGAACAAAAGGCTGTGTGCAGAAGGAACATGTGATGTTGCGATGAGAGAAAATTCAGGGCTGGCGTCGTTTGATTGACAGCGGATTCCTTTTTAAGTGGAAGACAGTCATCATTTTACAATGTCAAGGCTAGTCTGTTGCTAGGCACAGTCGCTATGTGCCGTATGACATGTTACTATACTTAGAAATGACATAATAAAGCAAAGAAGTGAAGTAACAGAGAAAAGAAGCAAAATAAAGAGTCGGTGACACAGTCTGGTTTTATTTACAGTCATTCTTTAAAAGAAACAGAAATAGAAAAGGCCTATCTAATCAAAACTCAGCACTGAATCCAATGAAAACAACTTGGAAAACGGCTTAAGAGCATCTACTGTTTGTTTTCGAATATCGCAATTGACCATTTAATTCACTCTTACAGTATATTGTCAAATAAAAGCGATATTTTTGAATTTGTCCGGAGCACTTCACAAAGAATTTAAACTAGTTTCTGAATCCATATTTTTTTTTATTTACAGTTTTGGTTAGAGCATTGTCGTTGTGACATCACATACACTCCTGGGTAGAAGCATCATGCAAGATTTTCTGGAGGATATTCATTTTCATTCAGGTTTCTTTTAGCTCAATAATTATGGTAGTCAAATTTGACATTTAACACCGTCAAGTTTTACATGTTTTGATGCAGGGTAAATCTCACATAAGCTTAGACTGTGTCTTGCAAGTATATTGAGAACCAGAACATTTTTTTTTTTTGCTTTAACTTTGCCCTGTTTATTCATTATGATAAAGTCTAATCAAGCACCATGTTGAATCAGGATGTATTTACAAATGTCTTAAAAGTCACTCGTACAGCAGCCGGACTGATGTAAGACTCACTCATCTGCTAATATTTGAGTAGTGTAGGCAATCAAGAACCTCCAAACAACATAGGCGAATCTCTTGAAAACATGTGAAGGTCACATTTCACCCCAAAATCCCCAAAAATTAAATTAAAAAAAAGTCCTAAAAATGCTTAATTTTTGTCATTAGTAATGAGAATCTAGTGAGCATCACCACTGACAAATTTTGGGAACTAAAAAAACTTATCTGCGGTCAGTGTTGGGCATAACACATTACTAGTAACTCTTGTTATGTAATCAGATTACTTTTTCAAGTAACTGGTAAAGTAATGCATTACTTTTTCAATTTATAGCAAAATATCTAAGTTACTTTTTTTAGATTTATTGACCGACAGCTCTCCGGTCCCCGTGTCGAGAGAAATATGAACATGATGTGAACGCTGGGTATTGTAGTTCTAGACTAAATGTGAACATGTTTAATTTCACTTTATTAACCAATGCTGTTGACCTTCAATGATTCAGTTCAACTATAAGCACAAATTACTTTAGAATAGATTTAGAAATAAGAGCGTTGAACTTCCTTCTCCTGTATCCTTTCTTCTTTGATCCAGAATGGCAGCAGGACAGCTGAAAGGTTTGTTTGAGCTGCGCCCTCTACTGTACAGGCATAAATATGCATTTTCTTCAGTCTGAGGCTTATTCATTTCACTTACGGGCCGTAACATTTGCCAAAAATGTAATTTTTTGTTATTAAACAAACAAACAAGCAAGCCCAGATGAGAAAAAGTAACACAAAAGTAATGTAGCGCATTACTTTTCATAAAAAGTAACACAATTAGTTACTTTTTTAGGGAATAACGCAATTTTGTAATGGATTACTTTTAAAAGTAACTTTCCCCAACACTGTCTGTGGGAGCTGTTTGCCAGATCTGCGCTTCAGTTTTGAGAATGTTATTTTTGTTTTGCAACCATACATGTGTCCTGACAACATTCCATTGTTATACATCCAATCCCTTGCATATCATACTGAATGATATTACTGATGTTTTGATTATGTTGTTGAGTTCGTTTGGATGTAATAAATTCTTTTGAGTTTACTCTGCTGTGTCGTCTCCCCTTATTGGCGCATCACTGAGCCGGGTGTGACATATGGGGGCTCGTCCGGGATCTGAACCCGGGACATATGGGGGCTCGTCCGGGATCCGAACCCGGAACCCCTCGCACAGCTCCAAAAGTTAGTGGCGATAATCACTGTGAGTTTGAATGCAGGATCAGGATCAGGATCAGGAGGGACAGGACTGAGCAAAGATGGATGTGTTCGACCCTTGATCTCTGGGAATTGTTGTGTTTCATGGTGTTCTCCGCTTGTTTCAACTTTTTCCATGAAGGAGACGTCTTACGAAGTGGCACTGGCCAAACAACGGCAAGACCCAACCCCAGCACTCTGACAAGAAGAAAAAGGCATCTGAAAAGAAAAACAAAACAACCCAAACCCACACAAAACAACTGAATCCCCTAATCCATATATATATATATATATATAGTGTAATAGTAATGTTGCAATATATATTTCCTTCTCATTACCACAATATCATACAGATGTTTTTTTTTGTTACCAAAATTGTCAGTGGTGGTTCTCATTAGATTCTCATTACTGTAATATAGAATTTTTTATATAGTTATTTTTGCATTGCAGCAACGAGGATCAGATCTTTACAGTACATTACAGTAATATAATAACTATTATAATTTATGATAAATTATAAATCAAATCCTTGTATTAATAAAAATAAATATAAAATAATCTTATTTTTATACAGCAAAATACATTTTCTCTATATTTTGATTTTGGGGATGAAATATAACCTAAATAAATCTGCTTTTGAAAGGTTTTGTGAGATATACCCATACAGGTTTCCTTTCCTAGCGTCATCATTCTTATTGAATCGCATTACCCGTTCAAACGTCACTCCATGTTGACTCGGATGCACAAAGACTGCAGCGAAGGACTGCAGGGAATTATTTGCCAGTGAGTTCTGGAGAGTGGTGCGGCTAAAATATCTTTATTAATTATCAAAGCTACTTAGCTTTGCCAGTGCAGTTCACAAGGGGTTTGATTAAACACAGCTCAGTCAGACCCTCGGTTTATGTACAGCCGTTCTGGGTGAGAGCAGATGCCATTTATTGGAATGTTAACAGGATGTCATTTTAGGCACTTTCTCTACACCAAACCGCGGATATATGTCAACCCCACACAGTTACCAGAATCAGTTTAAGGGAAAAGATAATATACAGTGGAGAAATACATATTTCATCATCCATTATCTGTTGAGGAAGGGGAAAATGCATTATTCAGCTGCGTTTGGCATGGTAGTTTGACCGAAATGAAGAAATTTCACGCTTTTGTGTATCATCCAAGGGCTACAATAGGTGCAGTATTTGAAAGTGCAGCATAAAAAGAAACTCTTTTCTTGATATTCATTCAGGAAGCAGGTTACAAAAGAAGCCATACAGCACAGCTAAATCCTGGGGAAACACCCGAACAGCTTCGGCGTTTTGCGCATTTCGCTTAAAAGTTGGGGAACAACTGCGTCAAGAAATTATTTAGAGACTCGTTATTCTTGGGTTCCTGTTACTACACAAAAACGAAACGTTTTAACCCAAGTAGACTCTTCCACACACCTCCTCGCACTTCACATCACTACAAATACTTCATCTCTATCCCTATCCCCCCTCAATATGTACAGGTATATCGAAAAAGAAAGGCCCACTTACACGGCATAACAAATTATTAGTCTACTAGAAAAGAGTGAACACTGGCACACATGTTAAAAAAGGCTTAAAATAGAAAGAAGTTACAATTGGTTTTCTAATCGTTATCTTGTTAACAAGACTCAACACCGTCTTAAAAAACAACAATATTCACAAGTAAACCTTTCGGAGCAAGGACAGTCGCTGTAGGCCAACTGTTACCCCTTCCGAGGTCGGCCTATGTCTAGCTGAAAGATATTAAATACGCAACAGATTTTGACACCTCATGCAAACAAATACGGTTGAATCCCATGGTGACATCGAACGGATAAACTCATAGGTATTTTTTAGGACTGTCGTTTAACTCCAAAAAATATGAATCTCTTAGCAGCTACTGATTTCTTTATTTGTTTTTTTGTGTTTTTTTCTTAACTGTTCTTGGCACTTTCAAGACGAGTACATCCAGGAGAAAGAAGAAAAACTACTTGGGTCGCAATTGAACACCAAAGGTAATCCCAAAGCTTGGAACAACCCTTTGTAAACAACCGGAATAATGACTCTCCACTCCAGTCACCATTTGAAGGACTGTAGGACTAAGATAACTAATATCGAACTGACTGGTTAATGAACATTCTTTAAGTATGGATGGGTTCTGTGAAAGTCAGCCGGACACACTGACACTATATCCATTCGGTCCATTGCACGATTCCGAGTCTTTCTTATTGCAGATCTGTCCGCAGATATCGACGCAATTGGCTCCTCCAATTTGCACTGCTAATGGCCGCAACGAGACTATAGAGTCTGCTGAGGGGGTTCGGCCACAAGAGGGCTCTCTCGTGCCTGCCGGCGGCGCTCTGGAGGAGGAAGGGCTGGGCGAAGACAAAGAAAATCCACTCTGTTGCTCGAGTCTTTGAGGTTAAAGCGTCAGTTCTGTGTTCCTCCGACAGTCCGTAAGACACTATCATGTTAAGACATTTATGTAGAAAGACAAGTTCAAACATCAGTTCATCATTTTGATTGGCTGATAAGGCAGTTATCCTTTTACTTTGACCTGTGAGAGAAGAAAACAAGTATTAAAGACTGTTCTAAACAGTATAAAAAAATTATGAAATACAGTGCATGTAATAAAACATCAGACTGACTACTTGATTATGGTCAGATGGGTTTTTTTTTTGCATCTACAATATATTTGGGCACTTAAAACAACATTAAAAATGTACTGTATGAATGACACAACCAAAAGGCATTCCTGCTAACAAAACAAAGCACATGCTTTTGTGTGGCAATTTCAAGACTCAGCTTCAAATCCCATTTCCAAATTTGATATTTTTTGAGGGGAAAAGTCCAATAAATACTTATTTATTGTTCTGCCTGTGGAACAGCACATGCCACTTGTATCTTTTATCTCAGCGCCCTCCATTTTGTATGCTCTTTTTTCTTGATTATTTATTTGTGGTTTACGTTTGGTCCTGTTATTGTCACTGTATGTCTGAGTCTCGTCACAAGCATTTCAATGCACAGTTTTCCCCAGTGCTAACTATGTAAATGATAAATAAATGCCTCTTGACTCTTGAAAAGTCATATTTTGAGTTGTGCAACTTCATTTAATCACCTTCATTAATTACCTACATTTAATAACTTCATGCAGTGTGTAGTATAGCTGTTTGTGAATGTAAAAGGTCTGTAAAGTTTCAAAGATCAAAGTGCACGATGAATGGAGTTATTGTCTCCTAAAAGAAAGAACCAATTCTGAACTGAATGAAATGAGTCATCAGTAATTCCAGTCTTGTACAAGTTTACGTAGGTTTTTAAAAAAAAATATGTAAATTTTTACAAATTTACATAATGCCAGGTTTTCATTGGCTGCCTGCAAGCGACGTTTATTTTGACCCTCAAACACTGTAGTGTAGCTGAGGCCTGGAAGAGTTCGGTTCGTGTTGTCGACATGTTGAGAAGACTATATTTTCTGAGCTGTGGAAGCAAATTCACGTCACATGCACGTCCAAAGGGTGAGGACTCGGCCTCGAATTGATACGATAAACAAACGCCATTGTTACTGTTCGTATCTCTGTGTATCAATCACTGAGGAAGCCTCTAAGATAATGGGCGTTTTGTTTCTGACACGCACTGTAAGTGATCGACCAATCACAACAGACTGGGCCATCTAACCAATCAGAGCAGAGTCAGCTCTCAGGAAGGAGGGGTTTAGAGAGATGAATCCTTTATCGAACCGTTTCAGACACTGTGAGAAAAGAAGCTGTGTTTTTGCATCTAAACTTATTGTAGGAAATCTCCAAAAAAAAAAAAAAAAAAAAAAAAAAAACCTTTGAAATAGCATAATTGGTGTGATCTGTATGTAAGTCTCCAAGTACTTTTTAGTGCCAAAGTTGGCCTATTTGTTTTTTTGTTGTTGTTTTTTGCATTGTGTAAAAGGGCTTCTGAGTTCTATTCATTTCATTTCAGTTTCATGTTGTCTTGCCCTTCTAGCTAATTATTAGCTGTGACCTTTTCCACTTTTCATTATTCTATTTTTCTCCACACCGAATCTCAAAACGCACTAAACAATACGCACGCACATGCTTTCACAGAAGCATGGTCAGAAAAACATCCTCCCTGAAATATCAAAATATGCCATCTGCTTATGGATGGACCTGCCATTCAAAACACTCCAATGCATTATGGAAAAGTGAGAGTCTGACATTTACAAAGGCAAGAGACTCATGACGTGACAGAATGATTTAGTCAGCCGGCCATGTAATAAATACAAAACACTGGCTGACAGCGAATATTCAACAAGACACTTTCACTAAATAAGACTAGGGGAGCACCCGTGGGTACAGAGGGGGTGCGGCTCTTTAAGAGAATAACTCATTTTCTCTGTAGTCTTTCTCTGGATTCTGTGTAATCCTCATTAATCCCAATTTTACAGCATCTGTTCCCAGAAGACAAGGATGGAGTTGCAGAAAGCATTGTTACTTTTCAATGATCTAAAAGCCCGTGTAATTGCACCTTTCTGCTGTTTACGTTGGTCGCAGAAAATGGATATGCATGGAACCAAAACATATTTATTAATTAAATTAATTGCAATAATAATACTAATTATACAATAATAATAATAATTACTTTTTAACTTGAACAGTAGTATTTTTTAAACGATTTTTTTTATTCGTCAATTATGCGTTTAAATTGATCAAAAGTGACTTTTACATTGCTAACACTTTACAATAAGGTTTCATTTGTTAACATTAATGTATTGAGACGAACTAACTATGAGCAATATATTTGTACAGCATTTATTAACCTTTGGTAATGTTAGTTAATAAAAATACACTTGTTGATTGCTTGTTAATGTTAGTTCACAGTTCATTAACTAATGCTAACTGATACAAGTTTAAAACAGTTAATGTATAAATAAATGTAGAAATGAAGATGTTTTAGAAGTATTTTTCATTGTAATGTTAAAATCTTATTGTAAAGTGTCATCATTGTTACAAAAAACATCTATTTTCAAATAAATGCAGCCTAGATATCGACTTTCAAAAAACTCTTTTGAACGATAGTGTATACATACATCACATGTTATAGTAATGTGATTTTTCTTCCACAAGGGAAACCTTAATGTGAATTCTCTAGGGACAAAATAGAAGTCTGTATTATTGGTAAATCAACTCAGTCCCTTGCTGCTTGAATCCATATGGGGTCTCCTTTCTAATCGCATGTCTCTGGCTGGATTCCAGACGGCTTTTTTTCCCTGTGTCTGGACTGTGGTGCTGGGCATCTCAGCTGTGTCCTTCCTTCCCTAGAGGATGGCAGGGAATGTTCCGGCTGGTGTTTTGCCGTCAGTGTCACTTGTGTGCCAAAACAAGTGACAGGCACATTTGGACCCCGGCCATATGTTTTCACATCAGTTGGGCTGATCTCACCCACAGGCCAAAGACGACTTTAGATGATGCCATAGGGTGCACCAAAGTTGAAGTTTTTATGAATTTTATAGTTATTTTAGCACATTTAATTATTTTTTATTTTTTGTTTCAAGTAACATGGTTTTAGGGGTCACTTACACAACACAAGTTTACTAAACTAAAAGCAGAAAACTGTTTTGGCCGCTCATTTTGGCGGCCTGAAAATGCAAGATTTTGAAATCGTGTTTCAAAGTGCAAGTTTTCGTTATCGCGACATATGTGAAACGGTGACGTCATGCGTGTAATGTATTCAGTTTATAGTTATGTAGTGTTTCTTTACAAAGTGTCATTGCCAACTACATTTACATTTTACATTTATTCATTTGGCAGACGCTTTTATTTAGGGGTTTTTAGGGGTTTCGTGTCTTGCTCAAGGGCACTTTAGTCATGGTATCGAAGGTGGAGCAAGTGCTGCTCATTCACAATCCCCACCTTCAATTCATGCCGACATGGGAATCGAACCTGCAACCTTCAGGTTACAAACCCGACTCCCTCACTATTAGGCGACAACTACTAGCCTGGCAGCAGAATACAGCGTTTTTAATCGTTTTCACAGATCCTTGTGAACGGGGATCGTTACAATGTCTTGCCATTTGTCAATTTTAGGTTTCAGAAGGGTGCGGTCGATGTGTGCGCCCTCGATGCGCACTTTTTCCAAGCCTGCACTGGTGCGAGCTCTGCAGCAGACATCTTCCCTACAGTCAAAGCGACGTTATTCCACGTAGGAAGACTGTTGTCACCCATTTTTTCAACATAGTTGTTGTGTAAACAATTCCCGTTTTAGTCAACTACAGTAATCCCGGATGAAGGTTAAATGTATCATCTCAAATCCCAAATACCCCCCATCTTCCATTGGTAGGACACAGATAGTCACAACTCATGTCGTTGGTTGTGCCAGTGTTGCCAACAGTGGAGTAGCGGACGGCCCCCGCGAACAGACGAGACGATGATTATGTATCGACATAGCAAGAGATATTGTCAAACGCATCAAATATTGGCAATATTAAGAGGATTTGGCATTTCCAATTAAAGTAGGCCTGTTTCATTCTTCTAGTCGAGCATTATTACTATTAGGTTAGTGTCATGAATCCGGTCTATCATTTTACATCCACTCACCACCAGAGGTCACCCGCTCACATTATGGATTCCATACACTACACTACAATTCCCATAAGCCACTCACCCAATCACTAATCACCCTGCCAGCTGTTTCACATTACCTTATCCAATTACATTCATATCTCTGCACTATAAAACACCACTCACCCACTTCCTCCTTGCGAAGTATTGTTGATTCCTGTGCCACAATTCCGAGCGTTATACCCGTGTCGTGTTTGCCTGTTCCCTGATTTATCCGACGTTTGTCTGCCTGCCTCCGACCATCCGCCTGTGTACTTACTACGAGTCTGTCTGTTCCCTGCTATTTCTGTTTGCTACTGAGTTGACCCATGCGTGTCGGACCACGTTTTCTAATAAAAGCTGCATTTGGATTCTACTCGCTGACTCCTCATCATTACAGTTAGGCTAGATTTATTATTAAATTAATATCATAATAAATTTGCCCTGCAATAATTTAGTTAAGATAGATGGATAGATGGATAGATGGATGGATACATAGATAGATAGATAGATAGATAGATAGATAGATAGATAGATAGATAGATAGATAGATAGATGGACAGATGGATAGATGGATAGATAGATAGATAGATAGATAGACAGACAGACAGACAGATAGATAGATAGATAGATAGATAGATAGATAGATAGATAGATAGATAGATAGATAGATAGATAGATAGACAGATAGACAGATGGATAGATGGATAGATGGATAGATAGACAGACAGACAGACAGACAGACAGATAGACAGATAGACAGATAGATAGATAGATAGATAGATAGATAGATAGATAGATAGATAGATAGATAGATAGATAGACAGACAGACAGACAGACAGACAGACAGATAGATAGATAGATAGATAGATAGATAGATAGATAGATAGATAGATAGATAGATAGATAGATAGATAGATGGATGGATGGATGGATGGATGGATGGATGGATGGATGGATGGATGGATGGATGGATAGATAGATAGATAGATAGATAGACAGATAGACAGATGGATAGATGGATAGATGGATAGATAGATAGATAGATAGATAGTTTCTGTACTTATGAGCGGCTGTAGAGAATCGCTTGTTTGTTTTCCTCACTTGTAAGTCACTTTGGATAAAAGCGTCTGCCAAATGAATAAATGTAAATGTAATAATTTCATCACCGCGTAACTGACGTGCTGTGAGGATAATCAAAGATTAGGCTATTCCTCTTTGAAAATGTACATTGATTAGGTCTATTATACAATGACTTATAGGCTTATAATTAAAATTATTAACAGTCTATAATATTGCTAACACTGCAGTCATCAATGAAAATTAAGAGCAGCCTTACTTTAAAAAAACCAACCTGTTTAACACGAAATGTTATTCTTCTCATTTGTTTCTCTATATGTACGGGCCACAAGAGAAATAACGTAATAAATTAAGACAGTTATATACTACTTATATATACATATACAACTTATATATACAACTTTTAATTAAAGTTTGCACGCGTCTTCTTGTGTGATATCCATTCGCTCGCCTTCTTGCTTTGAAACGGAAAGATTTCCAATATTGTGACATTGTGGCCCCGCGGATTTGCGCTAGGCCACTGGTTGCCATGCTAGCTGGTTTAATTAATTTTAAAGACATACACTGTCTTCAAGAGTCCTTTTTGTGGATGGGCAGCAGACTAAAATATCATGCAGATATAGTTTTATTGC